>CAUYUJ010015943.1:85000-167500 GCA_963575745.1 Prorocentrum cordatum
TCACTTTTTGGCAGTACCACCCTTCATAACGCTCTGGATCTTCGCGTAAATGATCGGGTGGAGGGCAGAAGGGTCTGCCTGCCAACTCTGCAAGTTTTTCAACTGCTTAGTCACCTTGTCCTTGGTGAGGCTCTGCAGGGAATCCAACAAGATGGCCTCAGTCACTGTGACCCGACTCGATACCATTACCTCTTTCATCTCGGCTGCAACCTTCTTCGATTCCGCGATGGCTTTCTGGACAACGTCTCCCGGGATATCGCAAAACTGCTCGATCTGCATCATCAGGGTTTTGTGCGCCGTTTTGGCTTCGTTCAAAGTGTTGATCAGTTCCTGGCCATCCATTTTCAACAAGTGTTTGGACGCGGCTTTGAGCAGATCTTCCTCCGAGACGCCAGCATCCAAACCCTCTTTCCAAGACGCCCCATCTTTCCCACCGCGCGCGTCAGGGCGCAGCGAGTTCATGGTTTCCAGGGCCACCTCGCGGACATTGGTGATGGAGGCAGTCAGCGCATTGTCGCGAATGCCCACCAACCAGTCAGTCTTCGAATTCAACAGGGACAGCGTAGATTCCAACACGGCTCTAGCATTGTCACCCACGTCGGGCGCGGGCTTCTGGATCAACCGCGCGATCTCATTCACCTAACAACAGAATCAGTGCCCCACTCCGGACTGGGGAGGGGGCCACCCAGCATCGGAGGAGAAGGAGGAGGACTGACAGAGCAGGAGTCGGAGGGGGGAGGAGGGGAGGGGGGAAGGAGGGAACGGGGAGCGAGAGGAAACAGCAGCAGAAGGTGGAGAGGAGGGGGGGGGGGAAGGAGCACGAGGAGGAGGAGAAGGAGGAGGGAGGACCAGGAGACCAGGAGGAGGAGGAGGAGGAGGAGAAGGACGAGGAGGAGGGAGGAGGAGCCTCGAGGAGGAGGGGAGGAAGAGGAGGAGGAGGAGCATGTCAATGGGCATTGGGAAAGAGAAAAAGGCTGACAGGGAGGGCGACGAGCAGAGGGGAGAAGGAGTATGACCGAGGAGGAGGAGGAGAAGGAGAAGGAGCCTCGAGAAGGCGCTGGGAAGAGTCAAGGGTCAAGGGCGGGCGGGCCAAGAGACAAGAGCCAAGAGACAAGAAGAGTCAGCCATGAGGAGAGAGGGATGAGGAGGAGGGGGGGGGGGGGGGGGGGGAGGAAGGAAGACCCTAAGGAGGAGAAGGGGGAAGAGTTCTGAGGAGGAGGAGGAGGAGAAGGAGGAGCAGGAGGAGGAGAGGCCCGAGGCCGACAGAGCCACCACCCCCACCCACCACCCACCCACCACCCACCCACCATCCACGCGTCCTCCTTCTCCTCCTCCTCCTCCCCCTCCCCCCCCATCCTCCTCCTCCCCCCCCTCCCCGCCGTGGCCCGAGGCTGACAGTTCAACTTTTCAATGCAATGCTTAAGGCAAGCAAATGACAGGCCCTGGCCTCGGGCCCAGGCCGTCGGTGGCCCCGTGACATCCAACGCTTCAGGCTAAGGCCCTTGAGGAAATTGCGGGGCTCATTCAAGATGGGAGACAACGGGGAACGAGAACGACGACCCTGGCGCGCCCCCCCCCCCCCGTCGCGGCCGTCGGGGGGAGGGACCAAGGGGGCTGAAAAGCCCACGCTGGCGCGGCCAGGGGCTGAAAAGCCCACATTGGCGCACAACCAGCCCGCCCGTTGGCGGCCTCGATCCCGGCGGGCGCGTGGCGCGGGGGGTGGGGGGGGGGGGGACGGGGGGGGGTGGGTGGTGACCCTGGTCGTGAGTGACCGCTGGACCTCCCCTTCCTCCTCCTCAGCCTCCACCCTCCTCCCCTCCTCCCTCCTCCTCCTCCCCCATCCTCCTCCTCCTCCTGCTCCTCCTCCTCCTCCTCCTCCTCCTCCTCCTCCCCCCCCCCCTCCCCCTCAGGCCCTGAGGATCCTGGAATCCTGGGTCCTGAGGCCTTCGGTTGACAGAGTAACTTTTGAACCCTGGGCTCTGGAGTCCAGTGTTCAATCAGAGCACTGCGAATCAGAGGGCTGTCCCATAGCCCCAGGGGTCCCAGACCCAGACCCAGAGGACCTCGGGCCAGTGGACCTTGGACCTTGGACCTTGGACAAGGGCCCAAGGATGGCCAACGGCTCAACGGCGACCGGGGGCCAAGGGATGTCCTCCTCACATCTCCCCCCTCCTCATCATCATTCATCATCCATCATCATCCTCATCCTCATCCTCGTCCTCATCCTCATCCTCATCCTCCTCATCATCATCATCATCATCATCATCATCGCCATCATAAGGGGGGTCATCATCATCATCAGCACCCCCTCCTCATATTCTCCTCCTCCTCCTCATCCTCCTCCTGGGCTCTGGCTCGAGTTCCTCAAAAAACATATCTTTCCTGGCCCTCCTGAGGGCCCTCCTTGCGGGTCCTTGGCCCTTGCGCCCCGGCGTCGAATTTTGGTATGATGGCAGACCTTTGTCGGGCCATTCTCCGCACTCAACCTGTCCTTATCGGTTGCCCCGAGGCCCATGTAGGTCGTGCCAGCCGCGTGGATCTCTGCGACGCGGACGGCGAGGTCGAGCAAGTCGATCGAATAGTCTGGGCGCTTGCTGGCTGGTAGAACCTTCACCAAGCGAGTCAATAAAACCATGCTGTGATTACTGAGATCCTCCCAGGCATCATGCGGCTGAAGAATCTTCGCAACGAAAAGCTTCACGAGGGCCTCCACCGCTGAATCTGAATCAGAGTCCTTCAGGCATAGGCCGTTCGCTTCAGTCAGGGCCTTGTCAAGGCTAACCCACTCGTCTTGTGACAGGGAGCGGCCATTGTTCAAAGTATCCATCGCTGTCTCGCAGACGCGGTTGAGACTGTGGAGACGCTGACTCGTGGCGGTCGCTGCATGGATGTCCGAGACGCTCGCGACGTGCTGGGCCAATTTAGTCTTGAAGCTGTCGAACAGGCCGCACTTCCTCAAGCACGTCCGGGCGGCTTCGTAGAAGGTGGTCAAGCACGCCCCCGCTGTAGCTTCGTCGCCAGCATTGCTGGCATCGCAGGCGACCTTGCACCGGGCGGCAGTCAACGCCAATATTCCTGTTTCAATGGTAGCTGTAGCCCCAGGCCGCGTGGAGGCCAACACGTCTGGGATAAGCCCGAAGACGCGCGTGAAGATTGGGTCAGACGTGCCGATGTCCTGAGCAATCGCAGCGATTCTGCTGGCGTCGAGCTGCTCCAACGACCCCAAGAGCTTCAACGTAGACAGCATTTCCGAGATGCGCTGCTCCTGGCAGGGGTACGCCAAGCACCTCTCCCATTCCGCGTAGAGTTCGGAGATCTTCTCGTCGTTGCAAAGTGTGTCACGCAGCATCGAGAAGCGCCTGAAGTGGTTAGTCTCCCCACTCGCGCCCTCGTACTCGTAGTCCGTTGCTTTGCCGAGCGCCATGTCCACGTCGTTCGAGTCGCTGCCAAGGATGCCCGCGATAGGGGAAACGATGGCGGCGACGCCCTGGCACCAGCGCTTAATCTCGACCATTTCCTCCAAGAATCTAAGAAGGAGGCACGCGGGGGCCTGGGGGCCCTGGGGCCCTCGGACGCACGGGGCCGCGCCCCCTGCGTTCTGGCATGCGACTCCTGGGCCCCCAGGGTAGCAGGAGGAGGCTTTGGCGCTCTGCGGGAGGGGGGGCATCTGGGCTGCGGCTGAGACTTGGCCCTTGGCCCTTGGCCCAATGCCCCTTAGGCTCTTAGGCCCTAGGCCCAGGCCCTAGACCTAGCTCCTAAGCCCTGGGCCTGGGCCTAGGCTCCACTTCGCCACTATCGACCGTCCCCCGACTCTCTCTCTCTCTCTCTCTCTCTCTCTCTCTCTCTCTCTCTCTCTCTCCTCTCTTCTCTCTCTCTCTCTCTCTCTCTCTCTCTCTCTCTCTCTCTCTCTCTCTATCTCTCTTCTCTCTTCTCTCTTCTCTCTTCTCTCTCTCTCTCTCTCTCTCTCTCTCTCCTTCTCTCTCTCTCTTCTCTCTCTCTCTCTCTATCTCCTCTCTTTCGGACCCATGCTCTGCTCTGTTTCTTCTTAGGCCACTATGCAGACTTTGACTCTCTCTCTCTCTCTCTCTCTCTCTCTCTCTCTCTCTCTCTCTCTCTCTCTCTCTCTCTCTCTCTCTCTCTCTCTCTCTCTCTCTCTCTCTCTCTCTCTCTCTCTCTCTCTCTCTCTCTCTCTCTCTCTCTCTCTCCCTCCTCACTCTGCTCTCCGCTCTCCGCCCCCTATCCAGGAGGGCACATGGGATTTAACATGTTTAACAATTCGTTGGGGCCCAGGGCCCGGGGCCAAGGGGCCCCGGTGCCATCCAGATCTCAAAAGCCGAACTCTTCGCTGCTGGGATGCGGCAGCCGAATCAGATCAGATCCGAAGGGCCCCCCTCCCCCCCTCATGGCCCGTGACTCATTGCCCATGGCAGGCCGGCTGGCGAGGGGGGGCAAGGCGGCCTGATGAGGCCGCGCGCGCCCAGATCTCAGCAGCCAAAGCAAGGCCCAGAAGGAAACCGAACCTGACGCCCAAGCAGATCCAACGATAGGAAGCCCCCCTCGGCCGCTCAGGTCCTGCGCGTGGGGGGGGGGGGGGGCTGATAGGGCGGGCGGGTGGAGGGGGATATGGATGAGGGGCGCCTTCTGCTAAGCTGCTGCTTCGCCCGTTGGGGAGGCTGGACGGCGACTGAGGGTCTGAGGGCCCTGGGTCCCGGGCCCAGGACGGGCCGTGGGCCAGAGGGCCAGAGGGAGAGGGTTGGCCAGCGAGGTTATTAGTAGGGCTCTGGCTCTGGGCTCTGGGCTGGGGGGGGAGGGCGGGCAAAGGAGGGTTGGGTATTTCGATTCGCCTTGGGATCTCCGCTTCTGCGCAAGTCTGGAACGCGCGGTGGATGGCCGTGGCGAAACTCAAGATAGATTGCTCCCGGTCCCGGCCAGCCCCCGCTCCCGAAACCACGAGAGGCAACATAACCATCGAGACTGCAACGTGGCTCAAGTGGTCCGCGCGCTCTGAGAGATCGATGTCCACCTTGAGCCGGGCCCAGGCCATGTCTTGCGGCAAGGGTTCCTGCGAGGCTGCGGGCGGCGGGGCGGCAGCAGCATGCAAGAAGGGACAACAAAACATCACGTTGACATCAAGGCATCGAGACAGGTTGGGGGAGGAGGAGGAGGAGGAGGAGGAGGAGGACGCCACGGACTGAAGACCATTGGACTCCTTATTGGACCAAGGACCTTGGACCAAGGACCAAGGACCAAGGACGAGAAGCAGGAGGGGGACAGGAGGAAGAGGAGGGCCAGGTCCTGAGGAGGAGGAAGAGGAGCTGAGCAGCTGAGTTGACGAGAGGGGGATGGCTGAACTGTATCTGGAGTCACTGGACACTGGAGCTGAGCAGATGGCAGAGAGGGGGGCTGGGCAGGTCAGGTAGGCAGTGAGGAGGAGGAGGAGGAAGAGGAGGAGGTGGAGGAGGAGGAGGGGGAGGGAGGAGGAGGAGGGGGGGGAGGAAATAGAAGGGAGAGTCAGGAAGGTGAGTCGGAAGAGGAGAGGAGAGGAGAGGAGGGGCGACCCGACCAGGGAAAAAGCAAAAAGGGAGAGTCTGGCGAGTCAGGAGTCAGGAGTCAGGAGTTAGGAAGAGGAGGAGGAGGAAGAAGAGGGGAGGGATGACCAGACTGGGAGGACCAGACTCTGGAGGAGGCAGGACCAGACCTAGGACCTAGGACCAGAGGGAGGACCTAGCAAAGCTCCAGGTCCAAGACCAAGACTCAGACCAATTCGACTCTGGACTTCCGTGTTCCTGGTCTGGTCCTCCTTACTGATCTTGGCCTCCTCTCCTGGTCTGGTCCTCCCTCCCTGGTCCTGGTCTGGTGATCCCTCTTCGTCCTCCGCTTCCTGATTCTCTCCCTCCTCAGCTCATCTGCTCAGCCCTCGAGGTCCTCATTATCCTCTTCTGTCCTCCTCCTCAGATCAGGTCCTCCTCCCCTCCTCATCCTCCTCCTCCTTATCCTCCTGCTCCTCCTCGTCCTCCTCCTCCTCCTCCTCCTCCTCCTCCTCCTCCTCCTCTCCTCTCCTGTCCTCTCGCTCCTGCTCCTCCTCTGATTTCACTGACACATAGCCGCCTCGCCGCCGGCGTCGGCATCGTCCGCGGCGTTCGCCAACAAGGCCTCGACCTTTGCGGAGCCCAGGTCCGACACGGCCCTCTTGATACCGATGTGCCACAAGTTAATCTTCACCACCACTGGAAGCTGGCACTTTTTCGTTACTGCCTGGAGGTGCTCCGCCAAGAGATCCCCAGTATGATGCGTGATCCTCCCTGGGCTGAGCTCCCACGCGTGGGTCGCCAACATAATCGCGGCGTTGAGCCGAGCGTACAAAACTGGGTTCGATACCTGGCCTGTCTCACCTTGCATCGCTTTGGCGATCCCCCTCGCCTGATAGATGTTGGCGTTCGGCGAAGTCCCCGACATGATGGTCTGCAAGTCCCCGAGTTTTGCAAGGTATGCCTCCACCTTCGAGGTCGCCCTCGAGTCCTCGACTGCAGCTCCAGCTCCACCACCACCTCCACCACCACCGCCTCGGGGGGACCCCCCAGGGGCCCCAGGGCTGTCCGCAGCTGGACCTGCGGCACCTGCGGCGGAGGACTTTGCAATGAAATGGGTGGGTGGTCCCGTGGCGCGCAACCCGAATTGGGCCTCGAGCCAAGGGCCATGGGCCTTGGGGTCTGCGCGCTCGGGGACCACCCCCACCCTGCTCCTCCTCCTCCTCCTCCTCCTCCTCCTCCACCTCCACTCAACCTCCTCCTCCTCCTCCTCCTCCACCTCCTCGTCCTCTCCCTCAACCTCCTCCTCCTCCCCCTCCTCCCTCCTCGTCCTCAGCCTCCTCCTCCTCCTCATCCTCCTCCTCCAAGGCCCTTACCCCAGACCTTCTGCCTTGACTGGCGTCAAGAAGGAACTGCTCGCCGCCCCCGACGTCCTCGCCTGCTTCGGCGCAGCCGCCGCTGCCTCCGCGCCGCCGCGCTTGGTGCCGGCGCTGGCGCCGCGACCCCTGGCACTGCTGCCTCTGCCCCTGGCGCCGCCGCCTCTGACGCCCCTGCTCTTCTTCTTCTTGGGCCCCTGATCCTCATCCTCCGACTCGAGCTTCACGCAAGCCTCGTTGACCTCGGATTCCCGCGGCATCTCCTTGAACGCGTCGTCGAACATCTCAGCCTCTTGGACTTGGACCCTTGGGCCATCATTGGGCCTCGGCCCGGCCTTGGGCCCTTGGCCCTTGGCCCTTAGATAGTTTTTACCTTGCCCTCATGTGGTAGGTACTGTTGGGTCCTCGTCTTGAAGAGCCCGCGTCCCTCTCCTCAGGGTCCTCAGGCGTCCTGTTGTACTTCTCCTCCTCTTCCTCCTCCTCAGGTCCTCCTCCTATTCCTCCTCCTCCTCTCCTCCTCTCCTCCCTCGTTCTCTCCTTCATCGCCCTCCCTCCTCCCTCCTCAGGGCCCAGGGCCCAAGGCTGGGGGGGGGGGGGGTGCTGAGGTGAGGAGGGGGGGAAGAGGACGGACTGAGTCATGGGATGAGTGACTGAAGACGAGGATGGGGAAGAGGACCTGAGGGGGGAGGGGGGGAGGAGGAGGAGGAGGAGGAGGAGGAGGAGGAGGAGAAGGTCGAAGGTCCGTCGAAGGAGCTGAGTCGAAAGAGAAAAGCAAGTGCCACTCGTCCGCGGAAGGTAGTGGGTGGCCGCCCTGAGCGCCTCAGGCTCAGCCTGGCAGCCAGGCCGCGGACCGACGAGACGGCGAGAGGGGAGGGCCAGGGCCAGGGGCCTGGGCCTCGAGTCGAGGGCCGAGCTGGGAAGGCGCGGCGGCCTGCTGCTGAGCTGCTGAGCTGCTGAGCTGCTGCTGCTGGCGTTGCTGCTCATCAGCCGCCTAATCAGCATCCTGCTCGAGCTGTTCGGTTCGGTCCTTCCGAAGCCTTCCCCCTCTCCTCCTCCTTCCTCCTCCTCTCTCCTCCACCTCCTCCTCCTCGAACTCCTGGACTCCTGGCTCCTCCTCCTCGTCCTCACCATGCCGCCCTCATCCTACAGCGTCTCATCTCAAGTGGCTTGAAAACTGGAGGGCCAGGGGTCCAGGTGCCTCCTGAGGGCCTGGGGGGCCCAAGCCAAGCAGGACTCTGGAGTCTGGAACGTCAAACAAACGACTCTGGATGTTCAGGAACTCTGGGCCGTTGAAACCCGAGCCTGCTCGGCCGCCGCGGCAGCCGCCACAGCAGCAGCGGCGCCCTGCTCTGCGCACACTTCCGCCTTGATGCGATCGATCTGCGCCGCCCCGTAGGGCGTGCAAGTCACCCTGGGACACTGCGCCGTGGACTCGGCCGCGCGCTTATCGAAGACGTCAACCCCTTGATTTGGGCGGACCTGGCGGGAGGTGCAGCTCAGCAAGGAGGCCGTGGAAACCGCATAGACCGTCTTGAATATTACAGATGAAGGCTTCGTTTTGTCTTGGGCCACCCACCCAACCTCTTCTCCAAAGCGGCCCTGGAAGCTCGACTTCTCGAGGCCGCGCTCCTCAGGATTGAAACCCTCCGACTGCTGGAAAGCCTCAGGAGTCTTGTGTAACACTGCATGTTGTTCAAACTCAATGAGACAGGAAGTCCCCTCCTTCGCGTCGAACTGGGCGGCGCCTCCGGGCGTTGTCAATGGCGTCAAGGCCATCTCCTCGGCGGTAGAGCCAGCCTTCTGCACGCCTGGTCCAAACGAAACATCTTTGGCACACTTCTCCCGCAATCCCTGCACAGTGAGCCCGTATTGCCCGAACTTGACACCTTTCGGGCATTGCTGGCACAAATCTCCAAACGGTATGCGCCTCTCTTCTCCGGTCCCCTTGTTGAGTGTCTGCGTCTGATTCCATGGAACATCGTTGCTGCTCCTCTTGCAGCAAAAGCACTCCCTGACTGCCATCGCCATCGCTGCTGCATATCCTGGAGTTCCAGGCGCCGCCATCGCTGCCGTTGAGAACGGTCGAGTCTGAGTCAGGTAGTGACTGAGTCTAAGTCGGTAAGCCGTTGGGCCGTTGGGCGCCTCAAAGACTCAAGGGGCCTCAAGATTCAAGATCGCTCGAGTCGAGCCAGAATGATGTGATAGATAGATGTTGATGCTCCTGCTCAGACTCAGACTCAGACGGCAGTATTGAGTACTATTCTTATGTCTGCTGTTCCTACCATTCCTACCTACTGATGCCTGATGCCATTGCTGAGTATCTGAGTAGCGCTGACAGCCATTGCTGATTTGCCTTTCGTGGGGCCTCTGTGTTCTGTGTCAGGCGTACGAGCTTCACAACCAGAGCTTAATACTTAGATTAGATGGCATCTCAAACGCAGCCCCACGAGGCTTGGGCCCTCTCTGAGCTCTGAGCCGCCAACAAAACACACAACCATCTCAACAGAGACACATCGATACATCGATCCGATGCAGCAAGGATGAGAAGGATGTCAGCTGCCCCCCAGGCCAAAGTTTGCCAAATGTGCCAAATTGCCACTGAGCCAATGCAAATGTCGGCCCCATCGAGACGACAAGTGACTAGTGACAAATGGACTAGACCCTACTACACTAAACTCTAGTCTACACTGTCTACACTGTACACACTGACATTGACTCAGACTCTGACTCTCAACTGCGAGCTGCAATATTCAATCGAGTGGGACTGCACTGAAATCCCCCTCGAGACCATGGACGACGGATCTGAGCAAGGCTTAAGGGCCGCAACCGCAACCTAGTACACAGCCTCCTAACATAACTCATAGGGGGGATTCCTTGCACGCGGCATGCTTCCTGAATTCCTGAAGCGAACCTCTCAGAGTCTGCGTGACTCAAGCAGCAAGCAGCTGAACCTCCTAACCGTCGTCCTCATGATCATCCTCCTCCTCTTACTCTTCTTACTCTCACCTCACCTCTTCCAGCCACTGCTGCTGGACGAACTGCTCCTCCCTCCTCCTGCACCCCCTCTGCAGCTCCGACCCGCCCATCACGCAACGCACCCTGAGCCCAGAAAGTCCAGAAATCCATGCGGGGGGGAGTTTGGAGTCGACTCCTCCTCGTTTCGGCAGCAACGGCTGGGCGCGGGCCTCGATCTTGGCCGCCCGGGCGCTGGAAAAAGACAGCTCAGCAGGGCGCGGGCGGGGCGCGCGGCTAGCGGCAAGGGCTCGGCGGTTATTGCCGCCGAGCCGTCCTCCCCCTGCTGAGCTACGCGCCGCCGCCGACGACACTGTCACACTACTGTTTCGCAGTTTGGCTGCAGTGTGCAGCTGCCACTCTCCCTCTGGGCTCTGGGCCAACGACTGGGTGACTGGGCGGTCGCAGGCTGCGGGCAATTGGAGCGCCCAGGTGTCCAAGTCCAGGATGGTCGTGGGCGTCGTGGGCCCTGGGGGGCCCGGGCCCATCCCAAAGGCCCCTGGGCCCCACGGTCTCCGAGGTCTGAGGCTCAAGGGAGGGTCGCCGAGGGTCCGAGTCTGAGTCTGAGTCAGAGAGCCGGAGCCCGGGACCAAGCCCCAAACGCCCAAGACCCAAGACAAGAGTCTTAGAATCTTCGAAGATCACCTCCCTGAGGACCTCCGCCAGGCCCCGCAAGGCAAGATGGCTTCCATCACTGGCCGCCCAAAGAGGACAACTCCGAGTGGCCACGGGCCACGGGCCACGGGCCGCAGCCTTACCACAGGAGGCCCAAGAGTCCCAAGAGGCTTGCGCGATTCAAACACCTAGAGTTTAGAATCTAGAATCTAGAAGGAGCTGAGTGTGCGATGTTTCCTCGCCTCCAATGGCCTTCGAGTTCCCAAGGTACCAAAGGCCTCGAGCCTCAAGATTCGAAACCTCCCAGCCCGGGCCCCAAGGTGGCTCAAGACCCAAGGCCCACGCCGAACCCAAGACAAGACCCTCAGGGGCCCCAGGGAATCCAATGGGCCCAAGAGCCCAAGAGTCCAAAGAGCCCCAGGGGCCAAGAGCCCAAGAGACAAGAACCTGAACGAGCACATTCCACAAGCGAGAGAAGCGGCCCAGGCCCTGTAGCCTGTAGCCAGTCAAGAGTCAAGTTACTCAAGACTCAAGACTCAAAACTCAAGAGCAAACTGATACACCTAGGGCCTAGGGCCTAGGGGCCTAGGGCCGCTGGCTATCCTCTGGCAGCGTGTCAGGCTGCTCG
Source organism: Prorocentrum cordatum (assembly GCA_963575745.1). NCBI lineage: Eukaryota > Dinophyceae > Prorocentrales > Prorocentraceae > Prorocentrum > Prorocentrum cordatum. The sequence continues at coordinate 96,160 of CAUYUJ010015943.1, forward strand.
CCCATAACCTGCGTGTCGTTGTAGGCCGCCGCCAAGCTTTCGAGCCCTGTGAGCATTTGCGAGCTGCCGCCGATGTGGGATGGATCCTGTGAGCCTGCTGCGACGCCGCTGCCGCTGGGCGAAATCCTCGGACGCTTCCTCTCTGGCAGTGCGTCTGCGTCTGCGTCGCGCGGCGGGCCGATCGAGTCCAAGACGTCGAAAGCTGCTGCCAAAGCTGCTACCTGCGAGTCGCTCGGGAGACTCGGGAGGATCGGTGTGTCTGTCAAAGCTGCTTGCGAGTCGCTCGGGAGGATTGGTGCAGGGCCGCCGTGGGCGGCGAATGATGGAGCCACCGCGGGGTGCAAGTCCACCCCCCAACCCTTTGGGCCGAAGTGATTAGAATCCACGCTGTTCGATCGAGCCGCCCGGGGCCCAGGCCCTTCTTCCCCTTCGGTCTTCGGCGGTCTTCGGCGAGGGGCCCCGGGTTGTTGGAACATCCGTTCTCGTGCCTCGTCGGCTTCTCGCTTCTCGGCCCATGGGCCTCAGTGGTATCGCGGCCGTCGTGTTCCGGGAAAGCCCAGAGTAGGCCCCAGGCCTTAGGGCCCAAGAGGCCCCCCCTTCCCCCACCCGTCACCCGCCCACCCACTGCCAGAGCTGCCAGTGGCTGCCAGAGCTCACTGACCGAGGCTACTGAGTTACCAAGGGAGGCCCAACGAGCGCCCCGAAAGACCCCCCGCCCTTGCCCAAGAGTCCCCAGAGCCCCTCGGGCTCCATTGGCCATTGGCCGACGGGGACCCAAGGCCCAAGCCCAGCCCACGACTTTCCCCAAGGCCCTTGGCCCAAGGCCCCAGGCTGGCCCAAGGCGCCAAGGGGGCCCAGCCCCAGCCACGGAGCCACGGCGACCAGCGGCTCTCATCGTGATATCCATCCCATATCGGTGATCTTCGTGGGCTCTGGCGGCGATGCGCGAAGCGTGATTACTTACCCTCATTCTGCTTCACTAGAATCTTCTTCGCACTGGGAGCCGCCCCAGAAGCCCTGGGAGCGTCCGATTCCGCCACAAACACCACATCATCTTCTTCTCCTGCGGCTTCGAAGGCTTCGGTCGGCGGCGGTGCGGCTGGAACAAAACCAACAGCTGGCGGGAGAGTCTGGGCCGCCTGGGCCTCAGGGGCGGACCGGAGTTCCAGTTCCACCGGCAGCTTAAAGCGAAGAACGCCATGGCACTGAGGGGGTAAATTGGCCACCCGGACACTCAACTGTAGCGGCGCACCTCTGATTTTGTGAAAGGCCGACGGGGCAGCTGGTGGACGGCCACCTTGACCTTGACCTGGAGGACCTGGCGCGGGCATCATAGCAGCGGCGAGTGCGGCGAATAGAAAAAATGACCTGAATCGTGAAGGCCGAACAGTACACTATGATTTGGGCCAGGCCATGCAGCATTCGGATCGCAAGTTCTGCTCAGTGATGGGCCAGGGGGCCCTGTCACAGGGCAGTGAGAGAAGAATCGAGGACTATGGCTCGCCTCTTGCTGCTGCTCCTCCTCCTCCTCCTCCTCCTCCTCCTCTCCTCCTCCTCCTCCTCCTCTTCTTCCTCCTGATTCCTCTTCTCCTCCTTCTCCTACCCCCCCCCCTCCTCGCTCCTCGTCCATCCCCCCCCCCCTGGACTCCGTCCTCAGTCCTCCGTCCGCTAAGGCTGCTAATTGCTGATTGCTTGCCGCCCTCCACGGCGGCCTCATTGATCACGCGGTCCCTTGGGCGGGAGGGCGGGGTCGCGTGATGCCCTGGGCCCTCGGGCCCTGGTCCAACGTAATGAGGAAGACCGTTTCCTTTTGGAGTAATTTTGGAGGTTCTAGGTAGGTCCTCGCGCCCACCCTGCCCTGCGCTCCCCGATCGATTTCCGCCGCGGCCGCCGGGGCCCCAAAGGGTTGGGGAGGGTCTCCGAGCGAGCAGCTCGGATCCAATCCCCCCTCCCCCTCCACGCCCGCCCCCCCCCCACCGCCGCGCCACCTCCACCGCCAAGGCATTTGAATGAAACAATGAAGGGTAGTTCAATGCAGCCCCAGCCTGGCCCAAGCCGCAAGCCCTGGCCCCTGGCCCAAGTCGGCTTAAGCGGATTGCCAAAAAAAACTCTCTCACGAAACCTTCTCCATTCTTCCTAGGTTGTAGGCGTTTTTTTTGGTTGCGCGTGTGACATGTGACATGTGCAATCCAACTTGCGCATTGTTGACGGCCACGGCTCTGGCACTCAGCAAGCCCCAATTCCGCGCCACGCCCGCCGTGGCAAAATATTTAGCACGGCCTTTGGAAGTCACAACTAGACAGAGGAGACAGAGGACAGGAGACGCACGACTCGTTACAATTAGGCCCTTGCCTGGTGACCAGCAGACTAGCGGCTTGCGAACAAACTGCCCCGCCAGTAGAACTGAAAAGCCAGGGGGTAGAATGTCTAAGTAGAAGAAAGATAATGAGGGAGATCGGAAGGAGGACGAGGGGGAGGGCGGGGGCGAGGGAGAAGTATCAAGAGCTCAAGAGCAAGAAGAGGAGGGGAGGAGCAGGACGAGGGTCCATGGCCTAGGGCCTAGGGCCTAGGGGCTGACATCAACCTTGGTCCGCTTGTGCGGGGGCGTTGTAAAATCAGGACTGGGAGCAATGCTGCTTGTCTTCTCAAACAGATTATCAGACTCAAGAAAATGCAACAGAGCAAACAGAGCAGTGCCCAAACATGGTGCAGCCATGCACTCCCCCACCATGTCCAGCCGCTGGCGTTCTGACGGCGCGCTTTGGAGGCCCCGGCGGGGGAAACCTAGCAACCCCATCCAGTCAGAAGACAACAACACGCGGTCTAAATAAAACGAATATTTGGTAGACTTCTTCATGAGACAGCCGATTTGCAATTGGCGCGCTCGCTTCAGACACTGGGACGGGTCGCAAAAGAGTCCATCGGGAGGGCAGGCTGTGTAACAGTCAACATTGATATTCTTGCAATGCTCCATCCAAATTGTATCAATAACCGATCGCTCCCTCTCGTTCCCTATCAAACCTTGAAGCTGGGTAGTCACCCTGGAAGTCCAAGGAGCAGGGTTGGGGCCACGGATGCCAAGCTTATCCAAAGCCTTCCGCTCATCCTTCTGCCACTGCAACAATTGCGACAGCGGCAGCGCGTCCCTCCTGGCAGCCTCCATCGTCGGCTGCTGGCGGGCCGCACTGGGGCTCGGGTTCGCCTGGCCGATCGCAGGGGGCAACGGCGTTGCAGCGGGAGGTTGGAGGCGAGCGAGGAAAAGGAAGGGAAGGGGAAAAGGGGGCGGGCCGGGACGGACGACGATGATGGGGGAGAGAGGCGGCGGAGGACAGGAACGCGAAGGACGCGAGGACACGAACACAAGACACAAGGACGCCATGAGTCCGAAAAACAAGAAGGACCGAGGTGAAAGGGGTGAGACGGAGGAACCAGGAGGACGCAGAGCATATGAAAAGTGGGCGAAAGTGAGGGGGCGGGGGGGGGGGGGCAACATTGCGAAAGGGCGATTGACGTCCTGGCCGCCGGGCCCATGCCATAAGTCCAGTCCAATGGTGTTCCCTGGTCTGGAGGTGGCCCATGGCCCATGGCTTCGTGGGCTGGCGGCTGCCTCCGCACCCTCCCCCTCCCCCCGCCCCCTCTCCACGCCCCCAGGCGTCGGCCTTGGTCAATTGAGTCAAATGAGTCAAATAGTTTGCCCATCACTTAGGTTGGCTAGTTGGTGTTTGAATTGAGGCTTGCCTGGCTTAAGGCGACATTGAGTCAATGAGTGACTTGCAACTTGAGAATTTGAGAGTGCTTACTGAATGTTATAATATGTTAATATGTTTATACATATCTATTATACAACTGATGACTGGTACTTAAGTTAAGTAAGTTAAGTCTGAGTCTAAGTCTGGGTATGGGTCCAGACTCTAGAGTCTAGCGTAAAGCCTAGAGTCTAGATTCTACAGACACTAGACCAGAGATAGAGCTTAGAGCCCCCAGCAGATGCAAATAGCATGGGCTGAGGGTTCAGTTGGTTTTTGTTTAAGAATTGGCGCGCGAACAGGCAATGAATAATGTGGGCGCGGGGTGCCCGTCGCTGGCGGCTGGCGCCGAACTGCAACAAGGGGCTGCGAATGGCCAATGACGGCCTCTTGCCCGCCGCAGGCGCCGATCTTAAGCATAATGCAGAACGAACGAGCCCCGACGTTCGTTCGAAACATAACTTGACATTGCAATCCAGCCGCCTTTTCCACATACATTCAAATGAGCAAATGCTGGTCGTCGAAGGTCGAAAGCCCGCCGCAGGCGTCGCGCTTGCGAATCCCACCAGCCCTGTAGCGCGTTGGTGGTCTATGGCGTTTCTCTCCCAACCCCCTCGTTTACCCCCCCCCCCACCCTATCCCCTCCCCACTGACCTGGACAGGAGGGCCCGCGGGCCGTTGGAGCGACTCCTGGGAAGGCTGAAATCCGACACCCCTCAGAAGGATCGCGGCTCCTGTGGGGAGGGAGGGCGGGGGCGTAATTGAGGCCCCCCCCCCCCTTCGTTGACCGATCTATTCCAAGATGGCTCCAAACTCCCAAACCCCAAAGACGTCTTGGACTTGGACCCTCCTCCCGGGCCCTGCGCGCGGCCTGGCGGAGCGCCGCCCGCCCGCCCGCCAGGCCCAAGAGCCCGCCAAAACGGCTCAAGATCCCTCCAATGAGGAGCGCTCTTCATTCTGGCACCTGGTGTAGGATGGGATGGCGGGGATACGCGAAGCGTCAGCACTCTCTGCATTTGCATGGAGTTGCAAGCCCGCCGCGGGCGCCGATGTTACCAGAAACTGCACGATCCCTCTCGATCTCGCTCGCCCCATCTCTTCTCTCCTCCTACTCCGCTGCCACTTGCCGTGCTCAGCCTCGGCCCGCGGGCCTCGGCGGCCTCCGCGACTGCCAAATCGCTGACTTCGCCGCCGCGGCGCCCAGGCCCTCGTGCTCCTCCACGCCCTCCTCCAGCAGCTCTGGCGCTGGCTGCAGCACTGCAGCGGCTTCGCATCAGCGGCTGCGGCTGCGCGGTCATGTGGATGCCCTGGGAGCTTGAGAACTCGTCTATGGATGCCTGCGCTTTGCTGCGTAAGCCTCGCGCTCCACGACGACGAGGACGTACTTCGCCATCAAAGTAGTCATGCTGCCCCAGAGCGTTGTCTGTTGGCCCTCAGGCTCGCCTGCTTGGCGCTCTGCTCAACGCGAGCGGGCGCCGACGCGACGTCCGGCCAATTCGCGCACCGACGCCAGGGGCCGCCGGAGGGCAGAGGGCTGGCGCGCAAACGGGCGCGCGCGCGCGACGCGGGGGCGGGGGGGGGGGGGGGGGCGTCGGGCGCGGGAAAGGCACGCGCGCGCGGCGCGGGCGCGGCGCGGCGTCGCGCCGCGGCTGGCGGCTGGCGGGGCGGGGGGGGGGGGCGCGGGCTAAGGGGAAGCGCGGATGGCGGCGGCCGCGTTGGGAGCTGGGCTTTCGGTGCGCGCGCGACGCGGGGCGCGCGCCCTGGAGTCCGCCAGAACCGACGCTGGGGCGGGCGGCCCCGAAGGTCGCGGCGCCGACGCTGGCCGTCGACCTTGGCGCCGCGCGAGCCGCTCTGCTTTGCCGCGGGAGCGTCGGCGGCGTGGCGGGGCGGGCGGCTGCGACAGTGAAACGATCTCGCGTTCGGCGCGTGGCGCACGGGAGGGCTGGGGCGCGGGGGCGGGGGGGGGCTGGCCTATCTGCAAAAATATCATGCGCGACGCTGGGGGCCCTGGGCCCTGGGAGCCGCTGGGGCGCCTGGGGAAGGGGCGGGGGGTGGAGGGCGGCGGCAGCGGCGGCCGCGAGGCGACTGCTTGGCGGACGGTGGAAGGAAAGGGCAGGGACGATGGGGGGAGAGGGGGGCGCCAAGGGGGTGTGGGGGGGGTACTTTGCAAAATTTCCAGGCTGTGGAGGGGGGGGGGGGGGGGGGGGGGGGGGTGGGAGTACTTTGCAAAATTCTGAGGCGGTGGCGGGTGGCAGGAGGAGGGGGGAGGGGGAGGGGGGGGGGGGGGGTACTTTGCAAATTTCCGGAGCGGCCTTGAGTGGTAGGAGGAGGGGGAGGGGGGGGGGTACTTTGCAAAATTCTGAAGTCGAAAAGTATCAATTTTGGTGTCGCGTCGTCGCCGTTGCGTTGAAGAAATAGGTCGGGGCGTGAAATGTGTCAATTTTCGCGTTGGGAAATGTGTTGGCGATTCGGGAACGTATTGATTTTGGTATCAAAATGGGCGTTGGGGGGCAATTCTGAAATCGACACTTCTACCGACTCCTAAATCGAGACCGAAATCGACACTTCTACTGAGTTTGTATCAATTTAGGCATCAAAATTGATGTTGGGCAAAACGTCGATTGTCAATCTGGGCATCAAAATGGGCATCAAAATTGACGCGGGGGTCGATTGTGGAATCGACACTTCTACCGACTCCTAAATCGAGACCGAAATCGACACTTCTACTGAGTTTGTATCAATTCAGGCATCAATATTGACGTTGGGTAATGCGTCGACTATCAATCTGGACATCGCAGTTGACGTCGGCGCCGACTTCGAAATCAAGACCGAAATCGACACTTCTACTGAGTTTGTATCAATTCAGGCATCAAAATTGATGTTGGGCGAAACGTCGACTATCAATCTGTGTATCAAAATGGACATCAAAAGCTGCGTTGGGAATGGGCGTCGGCGCCGAGTTTGAAATCGAGACCGAAATCGACACTTCCACTGAGTTTGTATCAATTCAGGCATCAAAATGGACGTCGGGCAAAGCGTCGACTACCAATCTGGGTATCAAAATGGGCATCAAAAGCGACGTCGTGAATCGACACTTCTACCGACTTTGAAATCGAGACCGAAATCGACACTTCTACTGAGTTTGTATCAATTCAGGCATCAATATTGACGTTGGGCAAAACGTCGAGACTATCGTTCGGCGTTGGGACAAACGTTGAGACTTTCGTTGGGCGTTGGGAGTGGCCCTGGGACGAACGTCGGGACTTCTGTTGTAAAACAGAGTGCCTTACAACGAAGCTTTTTGCATTCGCTGTCGAGTGGGGGGTCGTTCTTGGGAGGTGGGGGGTGGGAAGCCGCCACGAAAGGAATCCCTTTTGCATTCCATCGCAAAAAGAATTCCTTTGTATTCCGTTACAAAAGAATTCCTTTTGTATTCCGCCATGAAGGGAATCCTTCTGTATTCCGTCACAAGAAGAATTCTTTTGTATTCCGCCACAAAAGGAATTCTTTTGTATTCCGCCACACAGGGAATCTTTCTGTATTCCGTTGCAAAAGGAATTCCTTTGTATTCGCTACAAAAGGAATTCCTTTGTATTCCGCTACAAAAGAAATCCCTCTGTATTCCGCCACAAAAGGAATTCCTTTATATTCCTCTACAAAGGGAATGTCTTTGTATTCCGCTACAAAAGGAATCCCCTTGTATTCTGCTACAAAGGAAATTCTATTGAATTTGTATCACTGCCTGGAAACCTGTGTTTTCACAGCTTTTCAGCTATTTTCAATGAAAAACATTGTTTTTTTATTGCCTGGCACAGCTATTCAGCTATTTTTAATAGAAAATATTGTTTTTTTCATTGCCAGGCTCAGCTATCCTAGCTTTTTAAATGATTTTCCAACTATGGCGTATTGATTTTAATAAAAAGCTGTGAAAACACATGTTTTTCTTTGATTTTCAAATGAAAAATCAAAGGAAACCATGTGTTTTCACAGCTTTTTTGCTAGTTTCAATGAGAAACGTTGTAAAAAGCTGTGAAAACACATGGTTTTCTTTGCTTTTTCATTCGAAATCAAAGAAAGCCCTATGTTTTCACAGAGTTTCAGCTATTTTCAATGAAAAACATTGTTTTTTCATTGCCTGACACAGCTATTCAGCTATTTTTAATAGAAAATATTGTTTTTTCATTGCCAGGCTCAGCTATCTTAGCTTTTTTAATGATTTTCCAACTATGGCGTATGTATTTCAATAAAAAGCTGTGAAAACACAGTGTTTTCTTTGATTTCCCATTGGAAAATCAATGAAAACCTTGTGTTTTCACAGCTTTTTAATAAAACCAATACGCCATAATTGGAAAATCATTAAAAAAGCTAAGATAGCTGAGCCTGGCCATGAAAAAACAATATTTTTTTATTAAAAATAGCTGAAGAGCTGTGCCAGGCAATGAAAAAACAATGTTTTTCATTGAAAATAGCTAAAAAGCTGCGAAAACACAAGGTTTTCAGGCAGTGATACAAATCAAATAGGATTTCCTTTGTAGCAGAATACAAAGGAATTCCTTTTGTGGCGGAATACAAAGGAATTCCTTTTGCGGCGGAATACAAAGGAATTCCTTTTGTGGCGGAATACAAAGGAATTCCTTTTGTAGCGGAATACAAAGGAATTCCTTTAGTAGCGGAATACAAAGGAATTCCTTTTGTAGCGGAATACAAAAGAATTCCTTTTGTAGCGGAATACAAAGAGATTCCTTTCTCTCTCTCTCTCTTTCTCGCTCTCTCTCTCTCTCTCTCGCTACTACTGCTATTACTACTACTACTACTACTACTACTACCAACACTAGTACTACTACTACTACTACTACTACTACTACTACTACTACTACTACTACTACTACTACTACTACTACTACTACCATTACTACTACTACTACTACTACTACTACTACTTACTACTACTACTACTACTACAACTTTTACTGGTTCTAAGAGCACCACAGATCCTGTGAGCACCACAGAGCCCACGAGCACTGGTGCACTATATATTAACCCCGCAATACCTGCATCCACCACAGGTCCTATGAGCACCGCAGAGACGGCGGAGGAGAGCGCAAAGCGCGGAAATCTCACTGATCAAGGGAAATCTCGTGCTATTTTCCTCGCGTCTGGTCTGCAGAGAAGCTGGTAGCTAGCAGCTACCCTAGGAATGCTGGCGAGCAGCCAGCTTAGGGTGAGGACGAGGAGGAGAGGGAGGAGAGACGACACTTGATGGCGAGCAGCCATCTTGAGACTCATAGCCGGTCCCCGTCTGGAGTGAGGAGAACAACCAAAGTGCTTTGAGGTACTTCAGAGACAGCCGTAATATTGTCCAGCATTGAACTTACCACGCATTGCACCTCATCAAGAAGAATTCCATTCGCCGCCCATTCTTCCACCTCTGAGCGTACCACAGCTCTTCAACAAGACTTGAATCTGTGAGCGCTGCACGTTTCATATAGCAACGTCTGCTCTTGTAAGTTGGAATATCTATGCGGCCGAAAAGACCCTTCGAACCCAGAATAGTACAAGATTTGAACTCATTCCTGAATAACTTAGAAGGCGTCCCACCAATCTGAGCAGTTGACCGGCCATCAACAGTGAAAGCCCGCATAACCGAATTTATGTTATCCACGCGGCCAATATGGGCATCTGCATATTTGTATGTAGGCCACTTATGCATAGATGTCTCACTAACGATGCAATGCAAGTTGATATCTTTTGCAGTATTGGCGTTCAACTTGTTCTTCGCTGCGGCGGCCAGCAATCCACCATCCAATGCGTGTATCAAATAAGAAATAGCATTTGACGTATGCAAAACCATATTGTCAATTGGAAGCCGAACAGATAATTGTTTCCATCCCTTCTCCTTGCTTGTGCGCACTACAGTATCATTGAAATTGCCATCCAATGCGTCGTCTCCAGCAATTATCCATATATCTTTAATGTCATAAGTGTCCGAAGCGAAACCCTTTGTCGGCTGAGGAGGTGGAATTATCGATTTTGGGTAAACCCTGACACTAATGTCATAAGTGTCCGAAGCGAAACCCTTTGTCGGCTGAGGAGGTGGAATTATCGATTTTGGGTAAACCCTGACACTGAGATCATCGTCTTCCTCGTCCACCCACGGCCTCTTCTTGCTAGTTAACGGTAAAGATTTAGGCTTCGCTGTCCTCGTGGCTTCTGCATCGGTTGATATGTCCAAGGGCTTGCCATTGGAGCTGGTCTTGAGGTCGCCGAAACATTGCCCCTCGCACTCGTCCTCTGTAGAAGAAGATGATGACGAGCTGTCCTTAATAGTTGCTCTCTGTCCGCCAACTTCATGCGTTGTCTGATAACCACTATAAAAATTCCCAGCGTATTGACACCCATAATAATTGCCAGCATATGGATAATGCATAGGAACGTACACAACTGGTTGAGGATGCGCTGAAGAAGAACCACCGTTTGAATATTGATTATTTGTCTTGGCAAAGGGTCCAGATTCGAGAGCGAGTGCAGCCTCTGGGAACAAACTTTTCCAAATCCCAATTACTCCACCTCCTTTCTTTTTGGCTTCGTGCATTTTTTTCGAAACCTTTAAATTGTGCGTTGCCTTCAAGTCTTTCCATAACTTGTCGCCGAAATCACCCCAGCTTCGGCACCTGGAAATGACTTCGGGCTGGGGGCCCGCACTGCGGATTATACGCTGCAGTTCGTCCATTCGCCGGAATACGGACGCGTCGAACAACGAAAACCTTGAGCCGCAGGTTCTACGGATCAGTTGGAGTCGCAACCGGAATACAAGAGCAGAGGCTGATCCACGACCCAGGCACGGCGCAGGAAGGAGAGCAGGCGATATATTGATAATGATGATAACCCTGATATTGATAAATATGACATTGGAAATGGTGATAATCTGTGTAGCGATGATAATGTGCATGAATGATGGTATTAATTAGAATGAATGATTTTTTTGCGGCGCAACTTGAACAGCGAAACTGTTGTAGGATGCGCCCCTGTCATTATGAAGACGATCAGTCTTCTTTCGCGCGCGACGCCTGAAGTGAAAGCGAACAGCTTCCTTGTGAGAACAAGCAGTCCTCTTAAAGAAAGGGCCTAATTGTTGATGTGTTTCAACTCGTTTCCAGTGAACGAGAGAGGCTTCATCGCTTGCGTTTCGGCGTGCGCTTCTGCTTCGGCGTACGCTTCTGCTTCGGCGTGCGCTTCTTCACTTTTCTGAGTGACATGCATGTGCCTGGGTAGTCCTTCCTGGAATTCCCCGCTGTGAACTTGTTGCGCCATAAACAGTAATGGTACAAGAAGCATCGGTAGCGAGCGCGCTTCATCTTTGACAGCCAAGCCAATTTGTCCAAACGCGACCACAACTGTTCCGCCGCCTGAGAGTTCAATGTCTTTTTATGAACAATGGCTGGTGTTTTGCACTTGTGCTTCTTGCTGTGATACCCATCCAGATAACATTTATCGCATAGCGATCCTTCGAAATGCTTAGCGACTACGCAACCACAATCGCACGCGTACTTGCCAACAATCATCTTGGTTTTCTTCATATCAACTAAACATTCTTTTTTGTATGCTGTGTTCTCACCGTTCAACATCTCACCCAAATGAAGAATTTCGTTGCCACCTCCCTTGCGGTTCTTCATGTTCACGGTTGCGTAGAGCCCGCCAGTTTGAGTGCGCGCAATCTTGATGTTTTCAATCTGCGTCGCTGCTCTGCACCTCGACTTTGATTTCGCCTTTGCTTTAGCAGTGGCATGCATCTTCTTGATGGCTCTTTCCAACCTCTTGGAGTTGGGGCGTCCAGGAAGATTTTTCTTTGCATACTTCTTCTCTGTCTCCGCCAGTTTCCGATTGCATTGGAAATTGCCGTCGGTGACAACGTCAAGTTTACCGCGCGGTTGCTCGTATAACGGATCGTCCCGGGCAGCATTGAAAATCACGTGCAGGCCTTTGTTGTCCACGTCGAAAACTTCGTCGCCATCTGGCACTGGGTCGTTGACATCAAAGTCAAAGACGCCCTCTTGCAAGCGCAAGAAACAAAATATAGCTTGCCAAATGGCACCGCTTAGTTGGTAATTATTCTTTACAGATTGAACTGCTTTACTGGAATTCCCGATGCTGATGTCAGGATACGACAACGATATCACTGCCGCCTCGGCACCCGCCGATACACCTGCGCGACACATTCGATGCCACATCTGCACAAGGTAATTATATGTGAAGCCAAGTTGTGCGTGCACTAGAAGAATTGGGTTGTTATCAGTTTTCGTCATAATGTTTTCCTTTGAACCAGAACGCGCAATGTAGTTTAGTTTGTAACGTAACCCACAAGATCTGTTCGTGCAAAGCTTCGTTGAGTGGCGCACCGTGCTCCACTCAGCTCCGTTCCAAACAGTAGCATCATGCGTCCAGCAGTGCCCTTGCTTCTTCTCTAAATCAGAGCCGCATTCTTTGCACGAATCTATATCCGGCCAAATTATCGGAATAATTTCTTCTACCATTGCAGAGCTGACTTCTCTGGGGTCGGCTAGAAGCCGACTTGTTTCCGGTTGGCAAACAGCCAAGATGTTTTGAGCCGATGGCTACTGCCGCGACAACAATCAATATTGCCATCGCAACGATATGAAAGCGCACGCATGATTAAGTGCATCTGCAAGGCATTAGTTCTTTTTTCTCAAACGCAACATTAAATCGAGTTTCTCCTACATCGCTAGCAGCGACAGTATGCAAGCACGCGCGTGGGCTTCGCCGCTAGCAGCGGCGTTATACAAACGATCGGCATAAGTTTCGCTGCTAGAAGCAGCGTTTGTATATGCAATCGACCAGCAGTTGAAATCTCAACTACCAAAATGTACGAAGTTAAAAAGCGAAAGGTGCAAATTGACAGCAAGCAGCTGCCTTCAGATTCAGTCGCAGAGTTGCGCGAACCTCTATCAGTACATACCCTCACGTTGGTGACCAAACACGTCCTCCTCATCCAAATCGTTGTTGCTTGGGCGAGATCCCGCTGACATTCCCGCGTTGACGCGAGACTCATGAACAGCGCGGGCCACTTCCTCTCTGTTAGTTTCCTCCCACGCTCTCTCCATGTTCTCATCTTCGCCGACTAGATCTGCCTCGGCCGTGGTCCTCTCTTTTTTGGGTGCGCCAGGAATCTCTGGCTCCTCTGCCCTGCTGCGCTTCCTCTCAGGCGTCTCAGGCGTATCAGCAGTCAGATCAAACTCGCTTCCGTGGTGAGGCTCTGCTTTCATTGATAGAATGCGCTGCCTTTCTTGCATGTCCTCGATGGTACCACAAAACGCAATCGGGGCTGCATTCGCGCTGCGTTCCAAAGAGCTAAACCCAGCAGCCGTCAATAGGGGATGGTCGTATGACTGAGGCGCCATTGATGGATCATTGAACAATCCTCTGGCGCCCCGTGCAGATGAAGGCCTGATCGTTCTGGAACGGGGAATCGGCTCACCTCTCATAGCCCTGCTCAAATATTCCAACGACCACTTCACATCCTCATGGTAGTTCGGCGGGACCTCCTTTAACTGTCCATTTTTCCACTTCTGCATAAGGATTTTCACTTCTGGTTTGAATATATCCATTTCTTCACCAACCGGCCAATGGATGATTGGCACATCCACCATCTCTCTGGTAGCATTGCGGTGGATGATCCCTTCGCGAGTAACGACGATGGTGTGGAAACGACGCCTGAATGCAACCCAGTCCTCTTCGTCGGCCTCTTCATCTATTGACGGCATAATAAGTTTTTGCCAATCCTTGTCGGTGATCTTATCTTTGCGCAAAAACCTCTTGGACAATTTGCTGTCGCATTGCTGACTCACAGCTTGGCGGCACGAATACATGTCGAACCCTGAACCTCCCCACCTGGCCCATAGAAGAGCATCTACCTCTGCGGGATACAAAAAAGCTTTCACCAGATCGGCGCCAAGCTGATAGAACTTCCCGTCATCAAAGATACACGGCTTGAAAACATTGTTTCGCTCGCCTCTGAACATATCAATAAATTTGGCGGTCGCTATGGCAGGTTGAACATCGTCTCTCTTTTCTTCTTCTATCCAATGATTGGACACCATGAAGGCGTGCGTCCGTGAACACAAACTTTTACCGCATTCCGAAATTCCGATCCATAGAATTCCATGTTCCTTATGCGTTGCAATCTTATCTTTCAGGACCAAGTCCATGAACCACGGCTTCAAATCTTTATAGGTTGTGAAATTGAAATCAATCTTTCTGGCAGTAGACGCGCCTCTTGCCAAACAGTCTAAGAACGATCTGCACTTTGCTTCTGGCCAATCCAAGATTGGGCTTCCTGGCTTTTTGGTCCACACGTCAACCCACTCCGCGAATTGCCCTTCGTTGTTTGAGGAGGGTCTCATCTTTCGCATGAACTCGTAACCAGCTGAGATCTTGTTGAAATCAACTTGCTTCTCTTCAACATCACCCGACCATTTGCCGTAGCGAACTTGAAAACCACCAAGCCCTTCAAATAGTTTCTGGAATATTTTCTTAGTCACCACTGGGTTGTGAGGCCACCACGAATGGCAGTGCAGAGAGCCGCAAGCCAGTTCTTCTTGCACCTTCACAAGCTTTTGCTGTTCGTCGAACATAATGTGTTTGATGACGTGCCACTTTTCGCCGGCGGGCACTATTGCCAGTTGCATTGTGTACGCCACTTGCCAGGAACCCGACGGACCGAATGGATGTGGTAAGTTTTTGTAGTTCCCTTTGTCCATCTCTTTTGCAATCAACCCTTTCACATGATCATTGTAATTGCCGTTCCACTCATTGCTCCAATCAATATTACCGTGGAAATCATTTGCCAAATTCTCCACAATCTTTTTGGCATCGTCTTCAAACTTCCCGCTCCATTCGAAAATGCAATCAACAGCCCACTTGTTTTTCTGACTAACGTTCGTGTGTGGGAAGGCGTAGATAGGTAAGTCTGCAGCTTCGGTCAACGCAGGAGCATCAAACTTGATGATTGGTTTCTCCGTAACAAAATGCAGCTTGTTATTGTCAAGTTGCTTTTCTGTGTCTGCGAGAATTTGATTTGTCTTCCCTGGCATTTCTAACGCAACGCCTAATGTTTTCATGCCGCCGCATATAACGTTAGCCATCAGCTAACCTTCTTGCCAACAAGCAGTCAGCGCAGTTTGTTCGCTGGGCGTGCTTGAGCCTCTGAGGCGAGGAGAAGGAGAGGAGGAGGCAAATGATAATAATGATAATACATAACGAAAATGAACAATGATACAATAAATCAAGATGATGGTAACAATACATATCATACTCTATCACGATAGATGAATTGAAGCGCAGTTACCTTCAGAATGCCCTTGGCGCATTCTCTGGAATATTTTGTCGCACCGGCAATATTCATCTCCCTGCGGCGGCCGAAGACGCAGAAGGCCTTCGACATTCGGAATCAGAGAGCAGGGCGGCCAAGAATGCAAATGATGATTATGATAATGATACATATAATGCAATATGTATAAGTATGTATTGAAGCGCAATTATCTTCAGAGCACGCTTGGCGCACTCCCTGTCGCACCGGCAATATCCGTCTCCTTCGGCGGCCGAAGACGCAAAAGGCCTTCGACACTCGGAATCAGAGAGCAGGGCTGCCAAGAACGCAAATGATGGTTATGATAGTGATACATATACTGCAATATGTATAAGTACGTATTGAAGCGCAATTATCTTCAGAGGACGCTTGGTGCACTCTCTGTCGCACCGGCGGTCTCGCCCCCAGCGCCGGCGGTCTCTCTGTCGCACCGGCGGTCTCTCTCGCACGTCTCTGTCGCACCAGCGGTCTCTCTGTCGCACCGGCGGTCTCTCTCGCACGTCTCTGTCGCACCAGCGGTCTCTCTGTCGCGAGGGAAGGCGAGGAGGGGAGAGAATTTTTCCAGTGTCGCCGCAGCGAGCGAGCGTCTCTGCAGCGAGCGAGCGTCTCTGCAGCGAGCGAGCGAGCGTCGCTGCAGCGAGCGAGCAGTCGCTCCCGGTGTCTTCGTCGTCGTCGTCGTCGTCGCCGCCGCCGCCGCCGCCGCCGCCGTCGTCGTCGTCGTCGTCGTCGTCGCCGCCGTCGCCGCCGCCGCCGTCGTCGTCGTCGCCGCCGCCGTCGTCGTCGTCGTCGTCGTCGTCGTCGCCGCCGTCGCCGCCCTCGTCGTTGTCGTCGTCGCCGCCGCCGCCGTAGTCGTCGTCTTCGCCGCCGTCTTCGCCGCCGTCGTCGGCCTGCTCCTGGCGCCCTCGGGGGCTGCCGTCCACACTCCCGCCTCGGAGTGTGGACGACCGCAGCGCCGTCCCCCGAGGGCCCAGGCTTGTCGTCGCCGTAGCGTCGTCTTCGCCGCCGCCGCCGTTGCGTCGTCGTCGTCGCCGCCGTCTTCGCCGTCGTCGTCGTCGTCGTCGTCGTCGTCGCCGTCGTCGTCGTCGTCGTCGTCGTCTTCGTCGTCCGCCGCCGCCGCCGCCGCCGTCGTCGTCGTCGTCGTCGTCGTCGTCGTCGTCGTCGCCGCCGCCGCTGCCGCCGCCGTCGTCGTCGTCGTCGTCGTCGTCGTCGTCGCCGCCGCCGCCGCCGCCGTCGTCGTCGTCGTCGTCGTCGTCGGCGTCGGCGCCGCCCTGTCCCCGTCCCTCAGTAGGGCGAGGAGCGGCCCTTGCCCCAGCAGCTCTTGCCCCCCCAGTTGTTCTGCAGCTCGTCCTTTTCCGGCGGGGGGGGCGGCGGCGGCAGCGACGACAACGACGACGACGAATATCCTCGCCGTGCGCGTAGTTGCAGCGCTCGCCCTGCTTGCAGAAGCCTTTGGCCCAGTAGCGGCAGAGGTCGGTCTTCCAGCGCGAGTCCTTGTGAGCCGTTATTTTTTTCTAATTCGCGCTACTCTTGCGTCTGGCCAGACCAATTCTAGCCTCGAGGTGGCGCGCGGGCCACCCCGAGGCTAGAATTGGTCTGGCCAGACGCAAGAGTAGTGCGTTGGGAGTTTAGGGTTTCTGTCTTTGTAGTGCTGCTGCTTCTCGTGCTGCTCCTGTTCGTCCTGCGCCTGCTTGGCGCGCTGCTGCTCCTCGTCGTCGTCGTCGTCGTCGTCGTCGTCGCCGCCGCCGCCGTCGTCGTCGTCGTCGTCGTCGTCGTCGTCGTCGTCGTCGTCGTCGTCGTCGTCGTCGTCGTCGTCGTCGTCGTCGTCGTCGTCGTCGTCGTCGGTCTCCTTCTGGACTTTTTCCAGCTGCACCCGTGCGTAGTCCAGCTCGCACTCTGCGCGAGCCTCGTCCGCGCTCACGCGAGGCCAAAGGCTCTGGAACTGATGACGACGACGACGACGACGACGACAAGGACGACGGCGGCGGCGGCAGCGGCGGCGGCGGCGACGACGACAACGACGACGACGACGACGACACCTTCCAGGCAGCTCCCTCCACCCAAGCGGCCCGGAAGCTCGCCGGCGCCAAGCCAGGCTGACGAGGAGACGCCATGCCACCGACTAGAGAGAAGGGTTATGGATTCAGCTATGGATGGCTTGTGCCAGAGCTGATACGGATGTCTTCGTCGGGGTCGTCGTCTTCGTCGTCGCCGCCGAGCCCGCCGCCGAGTCCTCTCTCCTCCTCCCTTCCCTTTCTCCTCCCTCCTCTCCTCCTCCTCCCTCCTCCTCTCTTCCCTTGCTCTTCCCTCCTCCTGCCTCGCTCCCTCTCCCTTCCCTTCCTCCTCTCCTCCCTTTCTTTCCTCCCTCTTTCCTTTTCTTTTTCCTTTTTTCCATCTTAAGAGGATGGACGACCCCCCACTCGACAACGAATCTTTTCAGATTCGTTGTCGAGCACCCTCTTGTAAAAAACCGCCGTGGACGTTCAACCGCGGCGGCCTTCGGAGCGGGAAAGCGCGTCGGGAATCGCCGCGGACGTCGCGCGAGCCGCGGCAGGAAAAAAGCCTTTGGAGAACACGCTGGGGCATGACAACGGACGTCGACGTCGACGTCGGAAGCGCACGGCCGCTCCCGCCTTGGGCTTTTGCTGCGCAACGCACCAACAAATATTGCGCCTTGAATGTAGAGAAAATCTGAGAAAGTCCAAGGCGGCGCGTGACGTGTGGAGGTCTCTTCTCTTCTGTGCGCAGGCGCGCACCGCGCACTATGCAACGCAATGTGCCGGAGATACGTCCTCCTCGCGCGGACCCCCCGCAAACTTTCCAAAAATGCCAATCCCCGTCCCTTCCCTACCCTGCCCTACCCCACTGTCCGACTGTCCTCCTCCTCCTCCTTCCTTCTCCTCCTCCTGCTCTTCAATTCAAGTCTCAAGTCCCCCCCATCCTTCCTTACTCGCCCCCCTCGCTCTCACCCCTCACCTCTCACCGTTGCCCTCCTCACCTGAGCCTCATCCTCATCCTGTCCAAACCTCCCCCCTCTTCTCATCCTCATCCTCGTTCACCCTGTACTGGGCTCAAGCGGCCCGGCTGGCCTGGGACTCTGCCAGCACCATCTGCAATTCGACGCCAGGCTGCATGATGGCTTCCTCCCAACGCAACGGGTCCTGGGATCCCCTCAACAAGTGAATGCGCCTAATGAGCGCCATGGCCCCGTCCATGTGGGCCATCGCGTGCTTGCCTTTGTGGAGACCGATGATGTAATACCTGCTCGGGCCCTGGGCTCGCAACAGCAAGGCACATGCCAAAACTGTGCGCATGTATGAAACATGAGGGCGACGAAACAACGTGGATGGATCCGAACAGACCCTCCCGCCCCACCGCGCACGCGGCCCACCCCCAACCCCAGCGATGGCTGGCTCAGAAATAAGATGATAAAAAACCACAGATCGCACACTTCGAAATCAAAGTCAACAGGTTAAAGGCAAACCCAAATCAGGCTCTCGGGCCCTTGATCCCTTGAGTAACTCTACGGCGACTCGACGGGTCACGTGCAGAGTCGATGAAGAAAATGCGGTGAGCGGCAGGCGGGCAAAGGGACCCTTCCCACTTAAGTCACTTGATCACTTGAGTCACTTGAGTCTCACCAGAAAAAAGGCGGGGGCAGAGAGGATGAGGTATGAGTTGGTTCCCAGACTCCCATTGGATTGGAGTCCTGGACTGGCTGCTGCCACAAAGATAAGAGTGATAATATATTAGGTGGTGATGGCATATGGTCTGAGTCTGAATCAGTCTGAGTCTCAGTCACCAACGATGGCGGGAAGAGGGGGCACGAGCGTCAGCGGCAACGAAACCCGAAACCCAAGGGGGCCGAGGTCGTGAACCCCCAAAGGCCCAAAGCTGGCCGTGCCCGCCCCTTCCCCTTCTGCCGCCGGCACACGAGGGCACGCCGAATCAACACAGGTGCTTACGGCCGAACATTAGATGTGAGATGTGACAATGCGGCGACATGCTGCTTGCGGCAGGCAGCTTGCGCTGGCTTACATCTACATGAAACTCTCACGAAAACCATGCATGTTACATAATGCCCGAATCTTGAATCGTGCGAATCATGCCACGATTAGACGCAACTCTGCGCACGCCAGATTGTCAAACCCCCTGGATGTGGTCATGAGTCAGGACTCAGGACCACGGGCGCGCGCCGAGGGCTGAGGGCACCTGTCGCGCACAGCAGAGGTGACCCAGGGGTCGAGGTTCTCGGTGTAGCACTTGTAAATATAACGGCCCTTGCTAGACAGGGTGTGCAGAAAACGCTGAAGTGGAGTCTGGGCAGCACCTGTAACACCTGCATCATCTGCACGAGCATCAGGACGATTCATGCCCAATACATTCTCCTGCAAGAACGCGGAAGGCTCCAACAAATCGAGAGCCCGATGTATCCCGCTACTGGCATCGAACGAAGGGTGTGCGCACACGCCGTCGTCGGGATACCTTCCACGGCGGGCCTGGCTGAAAGGTTGGCACGGGAAGCCCGCAATCAAGAAGTCTGGTCGGCCTGACCGTTCGGACATGCAATTTTTGATGCTGTTTCGCTCGATAATTGTTCCAGATATTTCATCTTTGATTCCCCTGTGGGTGCCATCCAGCACGTCCAAGAAAGCGTGCATGTCTGTGAAAAAAATACTCAGGGCTCTGTTTGGATATGTCTGTGGTGCGGCATTGCAGCATGAACGCCCTAGTCTTCGAGTCGCAACTCACGACGGTTCTGTAAGGGATGCCCAACATCTCGAAACAGAACGCCTCACTGCCCATGCCGCTGCATAAACTGACAACAGCGATTGGGCGCGACTGTCGCCCTCTTGTAACAGATAGCTTTGACGAGGCATCTATGTACTTCCACCATTCGCGTGGCTGAATGTTTGCGATCGGCTCTTGCTCTGGGCCGCCAGGGCCGACAGTAGCCAAGTCACCTCGTGAAGCGAAGATTGAAGAATTGTAGAGCACCCGTGGTTCTGACAAAATTCTCGTCGGCGCAACGCCATCATCATCACCATCGCCATCAATGTCGTCGGACACACAAGCCCAGGGCGACGTTGCCATCGCCAGCTGTCGCCAACTGCTGGGGCCGACGCAAGAGTGCAGATTGCGCACAGGGAACTTGGAGTGTAGACTCTAGATCTGGTCTGGGGGTCCTCGAATCACTCGAGCTCCAGGCCCTGAACCGAAATGGCTGGTCGGAACCTTGGGCCTTGGGCCGCGGCCTGGGCGCGGCAAGGGAAGGGCCGGGGGCCCTGGGGCCCCTTGGGCCTGGAGGCCTGGGGCCTGGACCTAGGGCCTAGGGCCTAGGGCCTGGGGCCGCGCTGCCCGCGCGGTAAACGCATGTCGCGCATGCGTTTCGGAACCCTCCACCCTCCTCTCTCCTCCTGGACTCCAGGACTCCTCCACCTCCCCCTCCTCCTCTTCCTCGGTCCTCGACTCCTCCTCGGCCCTCAATCCTCAGCCCCCTCCACCCTCCACCCTCCACCTCCTAGCGGTAGCTATCCTCAGAGCCTCAGATTCTCAGGTAACTCAGGTTCTGGTCTGAGCTGCGACCTAGAGACAGAGACCTAGAGGAAGGATGAAAGAGGAAGAGGACGACGTGGCGAACAAGAGAACAGGAGACAGGAGGAGGAGGAGGAGGAGGAGGAGGAGGAGGAAGAGGGCGAGGGACGAGGAGGAGGAGGAGGAGCCCCCTGAGTCAGCCGCTCCTGAAGCCTGAAGCCCTCGGCTGCCATATCATTCATATCGACGCATGCATGCCGCGCCCATGCCCCCGCGGGGCCCCCGCGCTTCAGGATTACTCGGGAACCGCGGAAACGAGAACGACGCGAACAGCGGCGTGAATCCATGACAGGGCTTCTTAAGTGTTTAAGTTTCTTATGGTTGCCTGCGGTCGATCCCCCTATGGGGCCGCGCCGGAGCGGGGCGACCAGCGGCCCGAGATGTCACTGCAGCCGGCCAGCCCCCAGGAACCCAAGGGGGTCTCACGACCCACACTGGCTGACGGGTGAGCCTAGCCAGTCCGCCCGTCGGCGGCCTTGGAATCCTGGGAAGGGCACTGCAATGCAACCCCGCCTCGACATGCTGATCCCCGTCGGCGCGTCGGGGAGGGGGGGTGCGACCCCTGGCGGTGTCCTTTTCTCCTCAGGGGTGGGGGGGGCGACCCCTGGAGGGGGGGGGCGACCCTTGGGGGTGGTGGGGCTGGGGGGGGGCGACCCCTGGTGGTGTCTGGAGTCCAGAGGGGGGGATCATCCTCCTCCTCCTCCTCCTCCTCCTCCTCCTCCTCCTCCTCAGGTCCTCCTCGTCCTCATTCTCCTCCTCGGACCTCGGAGGGCGAGGGCGGAAGAGCCAGGACGCGTAGGCCCTAAGTTACGGGACTGCTGGACTCCAGACTCCAGTCTCCAGTGACTGAATGACTCCAGACTCGAGTGATTCCAGTGGCCCCAGGACTCTGGACTCCAGGGCCAGGACTCCAGTGGCTCCAGGTCCCCAGGTCAGTCCTCGTCCTCCTCCTCCTCCTTCCGAATCCTTCCTCCTCCTATCCTACCCCTACCCCCTCCCACTTCTTCTTCTCTGGGCTCTGAACCTCGTGGAACTGGAACAAAAAACTAAGGCATTTGTCATTTGTCATTGAATCACAATGAGTCTGAGTCATGTCACAAGTCGCACCCCCCCCATGAGAAAACAAACGAGCTGGAAATTGGAACGTTACGACGGGGAGAGAAAAGGTGTTTTTTTTTTGACAAGGCCAACCTCGAAGCCTGGTCGAACTTGAGGGTCATGCCGCCATTGCAGCAGTCCTCATCCGATCAGCGAAACCGCCCGTTTCGGTCTCGGGAAGGCCCCCGGGCGGCCGCAAATGATAGTGTAACAGCTCCTTGTTCAGTTTCTCAGTGGAGCCGTACACATCGTGGGGCCACACTCTAAGCAAGACGCGCGTGCAAACATGGCCGTCTTCTGCGCGGATGCAACGATAAAACTTGTGGCCGCCCCTGGGTGTCTTCAAATCGTAGGTGCGTCCAACCACAAATGCTTGCACCCACAGTGGCCCCTCCTCATCAATGAACACTTGCTCTGGGCCAGCGTACCAGTTGCATGTGATCCGTCAACGAAACCAAGGCCCAAGGCGGCTAGGACTTCTGAGTGAATTCCCCCCCTCCCCCTCCGCCTGGTCACCCCTGGGACCCTGGTCGCGCCCCCCTCCCCCTCACCCCCCCCCCCCTCCCCCTGGCCCTCGCCCTAGCGGCGCGCTGATCGCTCCCCCCTTCGGCCCCCCAGGGCCCAGGGCCCCTTGGTCGGCGGCAGGAGCGAAGCAATTGCATGAAATCGTCCTCTTTGGCGACCCAAGCGCCGGCAACGTCATTTTTGGTCCTCAATGACTTTGACAGGCGTGCCCCGCCGAGGAGCAAACTCTGCAGTGAACAATCCGCCCATATCCCGTAGGGACCCCTAGGGCATACTAGGGAACGAAGAGTCACCTGCAACCCATTTGTGAAACGTGAAACCCAGAAAGCGGCTTCCAGGATTGTCCAAACTGTCCAAACTCCAAATTTCAAACCAAATGGTTTGCAGTTTGCAGGTGACTCAGAGACTCAGAGGAGTTTGCAGCGGCCTCTGTGCTCTGTGGCTCTGTGGTCTGCAGCACTCTGCAACATCAGAATTGCAGGGGGAGGAGGAGGAGGAGGAGGAGGAGGAGGAGGAGGAGGAGGGGGAGGAGGAGGAGTTCCAAGAGGAAGGAGGAGGAGGAGGAGGATGAGGAGGAGGAGGGGAGGAGGGGGAGGGGAGGAGGAGGAGGAGGAGGAGGAGGAGGAGGAGGAGGAGGAGGAGGAGGAGGAGGAGGAGGGGGAGGAGGAGGGGGAGGAGGAGGAGGAGGAGGAGGAGGAGGAGGAGGAGGAGGAGGAGCAGGAGGAGGAAGATTCGGCGAATGATAAATAGCATTGCCAAGCAATGCTATTTCATCATTCGCCGAATCGCCCGCGGAGAAAGTTTCCAACGAGACAGGGTGACAAGGGGCGGCGGCGGTGCGCGGGAGGCGCCAACGATAGTTCAGCCCGTGCACGAAGCCCACGGGGGAAGACAGATTCGGAACCATGCGCGCTCCAGTGAACGATTGGAAAGTACCGTCTGGCGCTGGGGTGGAGATCGGCTTGCCGTTGCGTATCGGGAATCCACTGGCGTAGGTCCTAAGTGGTGTAGGGCGTTTCTCTTCCAACCGCCTTCTTCCCCTTTCGGCGAGGGGTTTACCCCTCCCCCTGGCCCTACCCCCTCCCCACTGACCTAGACAGTGGGAGCCGCGGGTCGTTGAAGCGTCCAAAGACCGACTGCCGGGAAGGCTAAAACTCGACACCCCTCGCGAGGATCGCGGCTCCTGGGGGGGGGGGGGGGGGCGCATTGAGGACCCCCCCTTCGTTGTCCGATCTCATCCAAGATGGCTCCAGGACTCCAAAAAGACGTCGTGGACCCTCCTCTTGGGCCTTGGGCGGGCTCTTGGGCCCTGCGCGCGGCTGGGCGGAGCGCCGCCCGCCCGCCCGCGAGGCCCAAGAGTCCAAGAGCACACCAAAACGCCTCAAGACTCAAGACTCAAGACTCAAGATACCTCCAAGACGCCAACAGGAGGAGGAGGAGGAGGAGAAGGGCCGAAGGGGAAGGAGGAGGAGGAGGAGGTGGAGGAGGAGGAGGAGGAGGAGGGGGAGTGACGAGGGGGAGAAGAACAACTTCCGATGATCGGCGCTCTTCGTTCGGGTACCTGGTGTAGTAGGATTGGCTGGTGGGGATAGTTGCGCGAAGCGTCAACAATTTGTAAAACGTGCCGAACTCATTTGGCTTCTTCACCTTGACGGTCGCAGTCTCTGGTACCTCTGCGGCGAGGTAAGCGCCAATGCCCTTCGTAAACAAGAACCTGAACGAGCATACATTCCAGAGTTTGCTGAAGCGGCCCAGGTTCTGTAGAAACTGAGGGGCCTCAAGGGCAGGGGTGACAGGGCCAGGGATCTGCTGCACTGGCAAAGGCTCAGGCTGATCTGGCCGCTGCCGCAGCCAGTTGCTGCTGCTGCTGCTGCTGGCCGCTGCCGCTGCATGCAGCTGCTGGTGCTGCTGGTGCTGCTCCATCAGCTTCTCACTCTGTTGCAGAAACTGCTGCTGCTGCTGCAGCTGCTCTTGCAGCAACTGCTGCTGGTGTTGCCGTAGCTGTTCCTGCTGCTGCTGCAGCAACTGCTCCTGGTGTTGCCGCTGCTGTTCCTGCTGCTGTTGCTGCTGCTGCAGTAGCAGCTGCTGCTGCTCCACCTGCTCTTCGCGGTCTCTGAGCAGCCGCCCGCGCCGCTCTGCGCGGCGCGTGCGGTACCGCCGGCGGCGGCCCCCGCCGCGGCCGCCGCCCTCGCCCTCGTCGCCCTGGGGAGCAGAGGAGGAGGAGGAGAAGGAGGAGGAGGGGGAGGAGGAGGAGGAGGAGGAGGAGGAGGAGGGGGAGGAGGAGGAGGAGGAGGAGGAGGAGGAGGAGGAGGAGGAGGAGGAGGAGGTATACGGTATGAGGAAGAAGAGCGTGAGATAGGAGATAGGGGATAGGGCATGCCCCTGGCCGCCGGCCCCCGGGCCCCTGGGCCCCTGAAACACCCCCAAGGCCCCAGGGCCCCGGGGCGAGGAAGAAGGAAGAGGGGGGAGGAGGAACCTGGGCTTGGGCCAGGGGAGGAGGAGGAGGAGGAGCAGGACCTGAGGAGGAAGGAGGAGGAGGAGGAGGAGGAGGAGGAGGAGGAGGAGGAGTCCGAGGAGGAGGAGTCCGAGGAGGAGGAGGAGGAGGAGAGCAAGCAAGGGGGAGGAGGAGGAGGACGAGGAGGAGGTGGAGGAGGAGGACCTGGGGAGGAGGAGGAGGAGGAGGAGGAGGAGGAGGAGAGAAGGAGGAGGATCAGGAGGAGGAGGAGGCGGGAACGGCCTCGGCCTCGGCCGCCTCGGGCTCGGGCTTGGGCTTGGGCCGGGCGGGCGCGCGCGTCGGCCTCGGCGTCGGGCTGCGAAGCCGGCGGGCAGCAGCACCCGGGGCTGCCGTTGGCCTGAGCGGCGGGAGCGTCGACGGCGTCGGGCCAGGCTCCTCCGAGCAGCTCGAGACGGCCACCGTGTCCACCTCGGTGGAACTCCCATCCACGGGCTCCGGCGGCTGTGGCTGGGGCCCCTGGGCGGTGTCACTCCCGTTGTCCTCCTCCCCCTTGCCTCCTCCCCCTTGCCTTCTCCTCCTTCCTCCTCCTCCTCCTCCTCCTCCTTCCTTTCCCTTCCTTCTCCTCCTCCTCCTCCTCCTCCTCCTCCTCCTCCACCTCCTCCTCCTCCTCCTCCTCCTCCGGCCCTCCTCCTCCTCCTCCTCCAGAAACTCCAGGTCCTGCAGCACTGCAGTCACTGCCACTGCGCTGCTGCTGGCAGCGCTGCTGCGCTGCCGCCGCGGCTGCGGCTGCTGCAGCTGCGGCCGCGCTGCCTCTGCAGCGGGCCGCTTGCCGCGGCGCTCCTCCATGGTGCCCCGCGGGCCCGCGGGGAGCCGCTCGGGCCGGGCCGAGCCGCTCGGGCTGGGGGCTCGGGCCCGATGCCCAATGGTTCTTGGCCCTTGGCCCTTGGCCAGGACTCAGGAGCCCCCAGGAGGCCCAGGAGCCCAGGGGGGCCGAGCTGAGCAGGAGGAGGAAGCGGAGGAGGAGGAAGAGGAGGGGGGAGGAGGAGGAGGAGGAGGAGGAGGAGGAGGAGGAGGAGGAGGAGCAGCAGCAGGGGGAAGATAGGAGGAAGGATGAGGAGGAGTCGAGAAGTCGGACTGGGTCAGAGGCTTTCTCCCTCCAATCCTCCTTTCGCTCTTTCCTCCCTCCCTCCCTCTGGCTCTTTCTCCCTCCCTCCCGCCGAGCCAGGCCCAAAGCCCAAGGCCCAAGGCTGGTTAAATTTGCGCCTAAAGGGCCTAGAGCCCTAGAGTCTGGAGTCCTGTAACTTATTGTCACTGTCACTGTTGTATTGTGTATTGTAGCCGCGTAACCTGTATCTATCTTTGGTCTTTGGCAAGTCTTTGGCATCTGTTGTAAAGTTTAGCACCTGGGACCTAGTGACAGTCTACTCAGAGTCCACTCGGGCCAGGGCCTGGCGGCGAGGGCCATGGGCCCAGACTCCGGGGCCCCCTGGGTGGGGGGGTGCCGGGGGGAGGGCTTTGGGGGTGGCTTCTCGGTCGGCGCCCCTCGACTCTGTGAGACTCTGGGTATGGGGTCTGGGACCCAGGGACACTCATGACATCTGACAGCTTCGCAATAAGCGCCAACAACAGAGTCTTTGAGCGGCAGCAGCTCAGATGACGACAACATCAGCCTGACAAACCCCATTGGGCCATTGGGGTCCTGGGTCCTGGATCCTGGAGGGCCTGCTGGTGTGACTGTTATTTCTGATTTTTTGACGTTAGCCTTCAGCTCCAATCTCCAATCTTCAAGCGCAAGGCCGCAAGGACGTCGGCGGGCTGGGCGAGCAGGGGCAACAGTTAGACGGTCTAGACGACATCGTCTGGCTCGCTGTGAGGAGGTTGCGTGCCAGGCGGGCCGTTCTCTTCCTCTCCCAAAGTGCACGCACTGCCTTCCAGAGCCTCGCGCGCCTCCTTACGATCTGCAAGACTAGGAATCCAATTTCTGTTTCTATGAAAGTCTCTGCTGCACTCAGGCCCTGCCGCCAGCCAAGCGATCAGGTGGCCCAGAGGGCGGCCCGAGCCGGGCCGAGCAGAGAAATTGCACGTCCGGGTGCGACGGCAAACTGAAGGGCCCCCGTGGGCGGGGTTCACACAATGCGCGCAAATTCTGTTGTCGGAGGCCTTGTACGCCAAGTAACCCCCAGGAAAATAGAAATGATCAACCATGGCCTCGGGGCCAACCGGGCCCCCAGGCCCTGGGCCCCCAGGCCCTGGGGCAGGCGGGGGTGCAGGCGCAGGCGGGCCCGGCCCCGGCTCTGGAGCTGGGGCCCCAGCGGCCAGGGCCGCTGGAGCGGCCTCAGCGCTGCCCGCGCCGCCTCAGGTGGGCAAGGAAGGGGATGGAGACGGAGCAGGCTAGGCTGAGCAGGGGGGCCCGCCTGAGGAGCAGGAGCAGCGAGAGAGCAGGAGGAGGAGGGAGGAGGAGGAGGAGGAGGAGGAAAATGAGGAGCAGGAGGAACACAGGGCACGAGGGTCACGAGGACAGGGAGGGAGGAGGAGGAGGAGGAGGAGAGGAGTAGGACGAGGAAGACGACGACGACGACGAAGACGACGAGAGGGGGGGAGAAGGATGAGGAGGAGGAGAAGGAGAAGGAGGAGGAGGAGGCGGGATGAGGGATGAGGAGGAGGGAGGAGGAGGCTTGGATGATGAGTGCAGCCCTTCCCCTAATCCCCCGCCTGGGTCTGGCCGAGGGGGGAGGGGCGAGAGAGAGAGAGTCGTTAAAACGTCCCTAGGGCCCTTTGGCCCCTGTGCCCTTGGGCTGGGCCCCTGGTCCTTGGCCAATTTGGATTCCTGGGGGTTCCTGGAATATAGAAACTGGTGAACGACGATTATGACTCTGCGTCTGGTGGTCCGTTGGCAATCCATTGGCCTGCCGGTGGGCTGGGGACCCTGGGGCTGGGGCTGCGGCTGGGGCTGCGGCCGACCAGTGGGCTGAGAGCAATCGGGCTCCCATCGCCGTCACCGTCATCGCTTCCCAGGTCGGTTTCTTCGCCGCAGGAGAACCCGAACGATCGTGCTGCCGAGCTGCAGCTGCCATCATCGCTATCGAGGTTGAACCCCTCTGCGCACTCTTGGTCGATGGCGGCGGCCATCATTATCGGATCGGCACCATCTTGAACGCAAGGATCTATGAGGCCCGCGGCTGAACACGCATCAATCCATGCGTCGAACCCCTCCTCTGACACGATCTGCCTCTCGTCATCCGAACCGAACATGTCGAAACCCTCGCCCTCAAGGCCTTTGACGCCCTCCTCGACGCCGCCTGCGGCCCGCCAGAGGGGATGGACAGGATGAGGGGTGCGGAGCAGTCGGAGTGGAGGGGGAGAGAAGGAGTTGAGGAAACAGGACGAGGAGGAAGAGGCGGAGGCGGCGGAGGAGGAGGAGGAACAGGAGGAGGAGGAGGAGAAGGAGGAGGGAGAGAAGGAGGAGGACTTGAGACTCGACGAGGACGAGGGGGAGGAGGAGGATGAGGAGGAGAAGGACGAGGAGGAGGGGGAGATGGAGGAGGAGAAGGGAGGAGGATCAGGCCTGAGGAGGAGGAGAGGGAGGAGGAGGAATGAGGCGGAGGCGGAGGAGGGGGTGAGTAGGAGGAGGAGGACGACGACGGCGAGGAGGACCCCAGGAGGTTCCCGAAAGAGGAATAGTCTAGGGTCTAGGGTCCTGCGCCCAGGACCCCAGGAGCCAGGCTCTCTCAGGAGCCCAGGAACAGGAGGATGGAGAGGAGGAGGAGTCCCCCTTCCGAGCTGTGCATTTGTTTTTTGGGCGTCGCCGCAGTGCGGCTCGGGGCTCGCTGGGCCTCGCAACCTGGCAACCTAGCTGGCGGGCCTACTGAGTTTAATCAATGTCGGGAAAGATTCGGAAATATTCAATGTCCATGAACCGCAAGACTCTCCTTTACCTGCCTGCACAGCCGACCGAAGACACGGCTCGTGCGCTGGACCAAGGTGATTTCCTTCGCAAAGGCGGAAGAAGGAGAGTTGGGAAGAATGAGAGGGGGGAGGGGGAAGAAGAGGGGGGAAGGGGGAAGGGGGGGAGGGGGGAGTTGCTACGTTGCTTGCTTGAGGTGATACTGCGGCCGCGCCCCCCCCCCGCCCCCTTCCCGACGGGGCCCGAAGGACCAAGGGGGCTGAAAAGCCCGCGCCGGCGCACGACCAGGGGCTGAAAAGCCAACACTGGCGCACAACCAGCCCGCCCGTTGGCGGCCTTGATCCCGGTGGGCGCGTGTGGGGAGGGGCGGGGCGGGGCGATGGTGACCGCTGGTGATGTTCGTCCGTCCTCCTCCTCCTCCTCCTGAGGTCCTCCTCCTCCTGGTCCCCCTCCTCCTCCTCCCCCTCCTCCTCCTCCTCCTCCCCCTCCTCCTCTTCAGTCGTCCTCCTCCAGTCTGAGCTGAGGATCATGAGGCCCCTCGGCTGTCTGACAGAGCAATTCTAAAATCCTGGACCCTGGGATCTAGAGTCCACTAGAGTTCAGAGCACTGCGGATTAGAGAATCAGAGGGCTGTCCCAAAGGACCTGCCTTGGACTTTGGCCGGGATCAAGGCCGCCTACGGGCGGGCTGGTTGTGCGCCAGTGTGGGCTTTTCGGCCCCTGGTCGTGCGCCAGCGCGGGCTTTTCAGCCCCCTTGGTCCTTCGGGCCCCGACGGGGGGCCGTCATCATCGCCATCATCAGCATCATCACCATCATCTTCGACATCATCATCATCATCATCATCATCATCATCATCATCATCACCATCACCATCACCAGCATCATCATCATCATCATCACCATCACCCCCTCCTCACCTCATCCCCCTCGTCCTCTTCAAATCCACTTCCTCCTTCCTCCTCCTCCTCCTCCGCGCCCTGGCTCGAATCCCTTCTTGAAACAAGAAGAAGAATGAGGATAGTGGATAGTGTGAGAGGGGGGCGACAAAGTAAGTCACTAAGTCCACCCACCCAGCCCGCCTGGTGGGTCGCCGCAGCTGCCGGCTGCTGCGCCCGGCGGCCCTGGCGGCCCTGCGCCGCCGCCGTCGCTGGAATCTCCACGCGCGTCGCCACCGCTGTCAACGTCGGCGTCGCCGTCGGCCTCTGCCGAGCCTCGGCCACGGCCTCGGCCTCGGCCTCGGCCTCGGCCCCCTCTGCGCCCAGGCGGCGCTGGCCCTCGACCTCGCCCGCGCCCGCGGCCACGGCCGCGGCGGGGGGGCGGCCAGAATGTCACGGCGTCGAAACGCGGATCCCTCTGCACTTCGAGTTGGCTGGGCGTGATCGTGTCAATGGGCAGGGCCGAAGGGGACAATAAGTAAAACTCTGCCGCCCATGTGCCGTCCAATGGAGCGTGGAGGAGGCCGAGATCGAACGGCGATCGCACGGCGGGCTTGCTGTCGATAACCGTAGGATGCACGAAAAACTTCCCCTCTGGTGGAGCTTCGGGGCCATCGAGGAGCCAAAACGTGGGAGTCTTCTTCCGCCAAATATGAGAAACGTGCAACCACAGCCTCGATGCACACCCGTCCTCGTGGCTGATCAAGATGCGAAGGACTTGGAACCCGTCCTGGACGAGACGCTCATCTTCTTGGGAACAGTAGGGCGACCGCGTCATCAGTACTTGACATAACCTCTGCGAGAACTGGTGGGCCTGGCGAGCGTCACTGGGGCGTTTCCCTGGCGTGGGAGGGCAGACACAACGGCCATAGAATTGACGCAGATTGTTTTCCGACTTGGGCACGTTTCCCAAGGAGGGGCAAGCCGCATGCTTTATGATACGGTGCCTTTTCTTCCAGAAATCATCAGCGTCCTGTGCGGCCGTATATATCTGACCTGGAATGCCATCCGCGGCCTGGGAACGGCAACGTGCCAGCACCGTGGCGCCGTTGCTCAACTCCGAGGGCCTCAACTGCATGGAAACTGTAGCAGGACCTGGAGACTGCGCCGCCGGGCCCGCCACGGCCGCCGACACGGCCCCGAACCCTGGGGGGCTCACCATGCCTGGCACTTGCTGGATCGCCCTGTCAGCGTCGGCGACCAGCTGGGAGTACCTGTGGATGGGCGGGAGCGGGCGCCGATGAGAAACCCTCCCTAGCGCCCTAGACCCTAGACCCTAGATTCCGAAACGGAGCTCAATTGCCAGGCCTCCAGGGGCCCTGGGACTCGGGCTCAACATCTCGACTGGCTGAAAGATGCGCGCGCGGGCCAGTCCGAAACGTCTGGAGGCGAACCCCCACGGAAGCAGCAACTGGAAACCCACGATGCCGAACCAAAGGAATGAATGCCCATCAGGTTTGCAGGTTGGCTCCTCCTGTTCAGTTCCTCCTCCTCCTCCTCCTTCTTTCCTCCTCCCCCTCCTCCACCTCCTCCTCCTCCTCCTCCGCTCTCAGAGTCCTGCTTATCCTGCTCCTCCTCCTCATCCGCCCCCTCCCCCCCTTCTCCTCCTCCTGGAGTCCTGGAGGGGGAAACGGTGATGATAACGATGCGTGTGAGAAACATCCATCATGCAAGCCAGAACGATGATGGCGATGAGATGCTGCTTAGTGTGATGACTGGTGATGGTGATGAGTGCGCCTGAATGGTTCAGATAGCCCCCTGCATCGGGGACGCAAGCAGTCGTGAAGATGCCGCCGCATGCGACGATCGCTGAGCATAGGCAGAGTAACCACGACCTCTTAGAGGCGTCATCCTTCGACGCAGCCTGAAACGCTCTCGCAAGAAGCTGACGCGCTGCGGCGGCATCCGAGCGCGAGCAATCTACATTCCCACCTGGCTTCCCCCCTCGTTAGTGCTGGTGGACCTCATGGTGGCCTCGCCGTGCCTCACCGCTGTCATCGGGGACGTAGGGGTCGATGAAAGGGTCGGTGGCCTGAGGGTCACGAGGAGTGGGCTGTCCGTCGGCCTCATCGGGCTGGGCTGTTCACATCCTTCGGAGGTGATCCGCGCGCCCATTCCACTTCGAGAGGTCGAAGAGCAAAGATGTTCGGCATTGCTCCTCAGAAGCAATGCCAAACATCTTTGCTCCTCTTGGACCTCCAGGACGTAGGGGGGTAAGGTATCACGCCGTTCGCACCTGGAAGAGGCCTTGGGGACGTGGGCGCGAGGTGTGGCAAAATGGAACCAGTAACCGGAAGAAGTGCGGGCGGTGGACAGGGCGAAATGTCCACGGGCCCGCAAGAAGACATGTGGCTCACATCTGCCACGCCACATCTGCGCAACGCCCCGAAAAAGGCCCGGGCCCCTGGAGGGTTCGAGGGCCGAGTAGCCAACTTGGCCCACTCATGATTCATGACCCCAATAAAGACCAAAGAGACACAAGTGCCCCAAGGAGCCAAGAGGCCGAGAGGCACCGCAGGGACCCCCACGGGCCACGGAGGGCCCAAGACACCCGCAAGATACTTGCTGGAAGGTTGGCATTCCCTGGCCAACGGCTGCGGGAAAACCGTTTGCAATGGCCGGCGGCGTGGACAGAGGAGGGCGGACAGGGCGCGGCGTGGGCCGCGGGGGCACTCGTCGTCCCTCGCGTCTTGCAGCGCCTTGTCCGCTTGCCGGGATGCTCTGTCAGTCGCCCGCATCAGGGCCTGGATCTTCGCCAAGTCACCCTCGCAGGCATCGAGGGCGGCGGCGGGCATTTCCACGAGCTGTGCAAAGCTTTGACCTCAGGCCCCAGGGGGGGGGGGTTCAACAGCAGGGGCCAGGTAGTAGGCTGGGTAGGGGGAAAGGGGGGCGGGGAGGAGGAGGGGAGGAGGTGGACAGAAAGGACGGAGGAGGGGGGGCGCCGAGGAGGCGGCCAGGAGCCAGGAGGCGGCAGGAGGGATGAAGAGCAAGGAACAGAAAAAAGGAAAATAGGAGGAGGGCCGAGGGAGGGAGAAGGACCTGAGAAGGAGGAGGAGGAGGACCAGAGGAGGAGGAGGAGGGAGGAAGAGAAGGAGGAGGAGCAGGAGGAGGACCAGAAGGAGGAGGCGGAGGAGGAGGAAAATGGGCAAGCAGCTGCAGCAGCAGCAGTTGCAAAAGCAGGTTGCAGCAGCAGCAGCATCAGCAGTTGCTGCTAAGGCGCCTACCTTCGGCCTCCACTGCTGGCCGGCAGTCCTCAGTCGCCATCTGCACCTCGACAGCGACATCTCGGAGCTCGCGCTGGTGGCTCGTCTCTGGGGCAGTCGGCAACCCTGCCTCCCTGAGGCGGTTGACGCCCCGTGCTCTGAGCTGATACACCGACTTTTCCTGTGCACTCATGGCCCGCCACTCAGCGGAGATCCTCCTGATAACGTTGGCGAACTCGACCCCCTGCCCTCCACGTGTGGCAAAGACATTGTAGTACCAGCGGTTGCTGCGCGCGTCGATCTCTCCAGAAGCGTACGCCTCCTTGAGTCTCTGAGAGGCGAACATGCCGAATGCGCCTACGCGGCGTCGCTGTTTCCGTTGTGACCTCCCAGACTTCCCCCGTTCCGGCCCCTCCCCGCCCGCGTTCTCGCGCATCGCCGTGGCGAGCGGCGTCGGATCATCCCGAGAATGTGCGGCAACACTAAGACGGTGGCATCGATTAACGAATTTTGCAGAGACGACTGTAAATTCAGACGGCCTCGCGTGCAGCGACATGCAGAGCACTGTGCGCCGCACCTCGGCCCACCGCGCCTCAATGCGGGTGATGGTCATCTGATACATGACTGCAGCGACTCGAAGTTCTGGTTTAGCCTCTGGAGAAGCCAGCGCTCGCCCTTGGTAGTGGGACAAATAGTCCTTGCTGACAGGGTCTAACGCACAGGGTCGCAACCTGAACTGCTTCCCAAGGTTCACAATCTCACCGTCAGAGAGGCCAGGCTTGAGAAGAGCGAAGAGCTTCAATGGGAACGTGTCCTCTTGCTGCACAAGCAAATCATACATAACAGCTGCTGACCGGGCCACCGCGCGGAACGCGACACAACGTAGGTGCGATGTCCTCCCATGTGGGTGCACGGCGCCCCACGTGGAATGTGTTTCCCCTACTGGGGAGCATAACAATCCGTATTTCTCCATTGCTTGGCCTGTGAAAAAACCCTGGACTCGAAGTAAAGGCTGGTACTGTCGCTGCCCGCCTTTGCACTCAATCATCCTTTGCGCCCGCTCCCACTTGGCGCTGGCTGTTTTCAAAAACCGACCCAAGCATTCTGCGCGGCAATCGGAGACAATTCTGTACACCGCTAGCTCGTGGAAGCCGCCAGTAGACCTGAGCCAACCCGCCGCCTTTCCGAGCCACCTTTGCGTGATGATGCGCCAGTCGGACACGTCCGCCCCCAAATGTGCACCCTGCCGTTGTTCACCGGCGCCAGAGCCAGCCCCATCCTGCAATGGCAGCAGCGGCGCCTGCGGCTGCGCCATGCCAACGTCGCCGTCGTCACCGGGTCTGGCGTCGGCGTCTGTGACATTGCGGATGAACTCTTCGAAGGCACGAGAGAAGAGCCCATGCGTTGCCTCGAGGAGACACGCGTTTGAAATGCTGCCCAGGGCACCTGTCCACTTCGCTCGCGAGAAAGTAGTGAACTGAAGTGATGATGGTTTCAAGAAGAAGGCCCTGAATTTCTCCAACGTGTGATCTTTGTCGCGGCAACAGCCTGCGCCACAGTGATGCGCCACTTTTGTTCGGTCGGACAAATCGCCGTTCAGCAACTCCTCATAGAGGAGCAGCCGGTACTGCACATACTTGTCGTTGCAGCGCCTGTAGCCCCCCTCAACCTTCCGGGCCTGGCCAAGCAGAAACTCTGTCAAAACGGATTGTCGATATTCGGCTGCCTGCCCAACGGGACGTGGGCCGTAATTGATTTCGAGTCTGTCGCAGATAAGGCGATCCAGGATCGTCACGAACCTCCGCCGCCAGCCCACCTCGGAGGAGGGGGGTCAAGAGGACATGGGGGAGGCAACAGCAACGACAGGAGTAGCGACAATGAGGTTGGCGGGCGGGCGGCCGCGGCGGGAAAACGTTGTTTCTCCCAGGCCACGAATGCAAAAGAAGTCTAAGAAGACGGAGGGAGGTGGCGGGAGGACCTGGCAGGACCTGGCAGGAGGAAGGGGGGGGCCAAGAACAAGGACCCAGGGGCCATGACCAGGACCGGATGAACGGGAGGATGGGCGAGCGGAACGATGAGGCGGGGGCGGGGGGCGGGAGGATGGGCAGGGCCAAGGGCGAGGAACGAGGGACAGAAGGGGCGGGGAGGACAAGGAGGGAAAGGAGAGAAGGTCTGAAAGTCTGAGTCTGAGACGAATCTGCGACGCCTGCGACAGCGACTGCAGGACAAGGAGGACGAAGAAGAGTGATGATGGTGATGATGAGGGGGCGCGGGAGAGAAGAGGTTGGATCGGGGGGCCGCGGGGGGCCGAACGAGTCAGTGAGACTGACGAAGTGGGCGACGAGGAGGAAGTTCCAGGGAGAATCGGAAGAAGGGGAATCAGAGATCAGAGAAGGAGGAGGAGGGAAGAGGGCGGAGGAGGAAACACAAGATCAACAGAAAAGTCAAAAAGCGGAGAGGGGGGCAAGGATAATGAGGGCTTGGAGGGAAGCGAACTAAGTGAACAGTATCAGCAGCATTCAAAACAGCAACGACAACAGCCAGTTGCAGCAAAAACATTCCATGTAAGATGTAATCAGACAAAGGAGGGGGGGGGGGAGAGAGGGAGAGAGAGAGAGAGAGAGAGAAGGATGGAAGGGTTGGGGGAGTCCGATGGGCAGAGCGGGAGGGAGAGAGACAGAGAGAGAGAGAGACAGGAAAAGACAGAGAGACAGAGAGAGAACAGAGAACACCACTTCGGAACTGCGGGGGGGTGACAAAGGCGGGGGGAGCTGCGGGAAGGGATTCGTCATTTTAGAAATTTGCCGCCCACCTGAGAGAGACATAACGTTGCGTTCAAATACCCAGTGACACAGCCATCCAACAGCGACGCAGCCCTGGCTCCGACAGTTGCCATTTTGTGGGCACCACACGGCAAACGGGAAGATGTGCCAATATTCTGTTCCCAATACCGTTGCAAACGCAAGTTCGTCCCAGCGCTGTCGGACGTCGTCAAGAAACAACTTCGCTTGAAGGGCCCGTCTTGTAGGATGTCAGGTTCCGAAACTTGCGTCTGAATGCAGGTCAGGAGAGTCTCACCAGTGCAACGGTCCACGCGTTGAAGGTGACACAATCGAGGGAAATGCAGGCAAAGAATCTTCCCGGACGGCTTGTGTTTCACAACCAGACAGATATGCGACTCCATCTGCACTAGCTTTGATGAACCCGTGAGCTGGCTACCAACCTGCAGGGACGGGAAACGTCGCCCTACCGGGCTCCCGGCACCCTTTCCCCCATCAATCAGGCCACACGAGAAAACCTCACAATGTCACGGGTCCCCTGGGCCCCACCCCCTGGATGAACGTCATTTTTGCCTCCCGGGCCGCTGAGCCCAGCCCAGAGGGGCATCCCACAATGACCGAGGGGCCCAGGGCCGGGCCCAGGCCCATGGCAGGGGGCAGGACGAAGGAAAGGAGGAGGAGGATGAGGACAAGGAGACTCCTAGTTAAGCGAAGGCACGCGTGCACTAAACGGAGAAGGAGGAAGAGGAGGAGGAAGGAGGACGAGGACGGGAGAAGGACAAAGATGAACTCTTTCAATGGCAAAGCGGCCACGCGCACCACCCTGATGGCGCGGGTCCGGCGGGGCGCCGCGCCGCCCGCGCACGCGCACAGTGGCGCGCGCGCGTTCTGGCACGCCCTGCTGCCGCACGGCCCGAGAGCCGAGCGGAGCTGGGTGCACAGGGAGCAAAGCGGGGTGGGTGGGCCCCCGAGTCCTGGCTCGATCTCGAGCCCACGACTACGGACCCCAAATGGCTAAGGCAAAGCCCCCACTTCCCTACGCTGAACCTGCAGTCTACCAACATAACAGACTATACAAGTTAAGCGAAGGCACGCGTGCACTAAACGGAGAAGGAGGAAGAGGAGGAGGAAGGAGGACGAGGACGGGAGAAGGACAAAGATGAACTCTTTCAATGGCAAAGCGGCCACGCGCACCACCCTGATGGCGCGGGTCCGGCGGGACGCCGCGCCGCCCGCGCACGCGCACAGTGGCGCGCGCGCGTTCTGGCACGCCCTGCTGCCGCACGGCCAAAACCAAAAGAACGCAGCCGCGCGCGGGCGAAAGGCGCCCGAGCGCGCGCGACCACTGGCCTGCAAGCCTGAGGCCTTCCTGGAGCGGGCGCCAGGCCGCCCCGGCTGGGCAGCGCCCTGCCGGCGGCGTGCAACGCGCGCCCGAGCCGGCCCCCACGGCCTCGCCCAGGCGGGGGGGCTAAACGCTCCCCAGGGCCGCGCGTCGCCGGCCCGCCGGCGCGGAATCGCGCACGCGAAAAGCGCTAGCCGCGCGCGTCGCGCAGGACGCGACTCAGTACACGCAAAGAACGAGCGCGCGCATGCGAAAGCGCACGCGCGAGCTGGAGGCGCAAGCTGGCTGCAGCCCAGTGGACGCCACGAGGCCCGAGCAGCCCGTCGCTCCCCCCGGTCCTCCTCCTTCTAATCCTCGTCGACGGGCGGCTCCTGTGTGGCGGACAGCGCGCGGCCCTCGATGCCAGTGCTGCCGGCGAACATGCCAACGTAGGTCGATCCGCTCGCCCCCGTCGTCGCGCCCTTCGTCGGCGCGCCAGTCGCCGCCGCAGTCAGCGCCGTGGTCGCCGTGGCGGCCAGGGCCGCTGTCGACGCCGATGTCGGCGCGACCGTCGGCGCCGCTGTCGGAGTAGCCGTCGGTGTCGTGACCAGTTCAGCCATCGGCGAACCGAACCGTGCATCTGCAGGCGCAGCGGCTAGTGCAACCGTCGTCGACGCTGTCCAGGCGGTTGTCTGTGCCGCGGCCAGGGCAACAGACAGACGACCCATCGGCGCTGCCGTTGGTGCAGCAATCGGCGAAGCCGTAGGCGACGAAGCCGGCGCAGCTGCCGCCGCCGCTGTAAACGGGGCGGCCCGAGCCGCAGCCGGAGCAGCGGTCGGTGCCGTAGACGGCGCGGCCGGCGGCACAGCGGTCAGCGCTGCGGTCGGCACGGCGGCCAGAGCTGCCGTCGGCGACGCTATCGGCGCGGCCGTCGGCGCCGCTGCCAGCGCGGCTGTCGGAGTGGTTGTCGGCGCCGCGGTCGGTACACTCGTCGGCGCTGCTGTCGGCGACGTCGTCGGCGCGGCCACCGTAGCCGCAGTCGGTGAGGCGGTCGGGGCCACCGTCGGCTCAGCTGTCAGTACCGCAGCCGCTGCCGCCATCGGTGCCGCAATTGGCGCCGTTGTCGGTGCCACTTTTGGCGCGGCTGTCGATACTGCAGCCGGCATGGCGGTCGGCGTAGCTGGCGGCGCCGCAGTCGGAGCCGGAGTCGGGAAACCCGGCGGGGAGCTAGTCGATGTCTCCGTTGTCGCCGAGGTCGCCGTGGCTGTCAGCGCCGCATCCCCCGGGGCCGCGGTAGCCACCGCCTCTGGCGCGAGACGCCCGTCCCACATGGGCGGGACCGCTGCTGACCCGGAGGCTGGTGCGCGCCGGACGCCCCTGGCGGGCGAGGACGGGCGGGCATCCCTCGGGGCCGCGGCCGCAGCCGCCGCTGGCGTGCGCCGTCCGTCGCACATGGGTGGGCCAACGCCCGCCCCTGAGGCTGGTGCGAGCGGTGCGCCCCCGGCCGGTGCGAGTACGGTGGCGCCCCCCGGGGCCGCGGTGGCAGCTGCCTCCGGCGTGCGCCGCCCGTGAGGTCTGGGCTGCCTGGAGGCCGCCAGCGCAGACGCCAGCGCCGCTGTCGGTGCCGCCGTTGGCGCCTCGGCTGGCACAGCGGTCGGCGCATCTGTCATTGCAGCTGTCGGAGCCGTGGTCGGCGCAGCTGTCAACGAGGCCGTCGATGCAGCCGTCGGCGCACCAGCCGTCCTATGACCCGCCAGCGCAGCCTCGATCTCCTCGGCAGCCTTTGGGCCGCTGTCCAGAACGTGCCAGTCATCCGAGGAGCCCTCCACGAGCGCGCCCTTCAAGTTCACCGCGCCAGCGCCGCTGTCGGCGCCGCGGCCGGTACCGAAATCAGCGCTGCAGTAGGGGCCGCTGTCGGCGCCCCCGTCGAGGATGCTGTCGGCGCGCCTGCTGGTGCCGCGGTCTGCGCGGCGGTCGGTGCCGCAGCCAGCGCAGGGGTTAACGCCGCTGGCGGGGTGGCCGTCAGTGCCACCGTAGGTGCCGCGGTCGGCGCGGCCGCGCCCGCCGCCCGAGACGCCCCCCACGGGCACGCCCTTGCGGGTTGCCTCGTAGGCGCCGCCGTCGGCGCCGCGGTCAGCGCCGAGGTCGACGCAGCAGTCGGTGCCATTGTCGGCGTAACTGACGGGGCTGTCGTCGGCGTGGCTGTCGAGGTAGCCGTCAGCGCGGCCGCCGGTGCCGCAGACAGCGTGGCTGCAGCCATTGGCGCCGCTGTCGGTGCCGCAACCGGTGAGCCTGTCGGCGGGCCATTCGATCAGCCCGCTGGTGCCCTCGTAGGGCTCACGGTCGGCGCGACAGTCGGTGCCGTGGTTGGCGCAGCCGTCGGCGCCGCAGTCGGCGCGGCTGTCCGCGCCGCAGGCTGCGCCACTGTCCCTGCCGATGCCGTCGCAACTGCCGACGTCGTCGCGGCTGCCCACTGTGCCGCGGTCAGCTCGGCCGTCAGCGCCGCAGGCATAGCCGTCGGCGTACCTGTAGGCAAGGCGGTCAGCGCCACGGTCGTCGCAGCTATCGAGGCCGCGGCCGGCGTAGCTGCAGTTGGTGCCGCTGCGTCTGTAGCTGCCAGCCCCGTCGCTCGGGCGCGTGCCATAGGCACCCCGGGCCTTGACCCGCTGCCTCACCTTCGTAACGTGAGCGACAAGGCCGCCCTCCACCGCAGCGTTCCCAACCGAGAGGCCGCAAGCCTTCGCGACGTCGAACGCCGTGTCACCGCTGCTGACCAGCTCGCACTCGCCATCCGGCCCGGGCTCGATCGCCAGTGGCCTCACGCTCGCATCGGCGCTGTCCACGACGGCTGCCCTGCCAATGCCGCGGTTGGCGGAGACGCCAGTGACGCCGTCGGCGCGGTTGTCGGTGCCGTAATCGGTGCCGCGATCGACGCCGCCGTCGGCGCCGCTATCGGCGCGGCGGCTGCCGGTGCCGCAGCAATCGCAGGCGTCGGTGCCGCCGTTGGCGGTGCTGGCGGTGAAGCCGTGGGCGCGGGTGTCGGTGCAGCTGTCAGCGACGCAGTCGGCGCAGCTGTCGGCGAGGCTGCCGGTGCTGCAGACGGCGCGGGTGTCGGTGCTGCAGTTGGCAGAGCCGCCGGCGGAGCTGTAGGTGCGGGCGTCGGTGCAGCTGTCGGCGATACCGCCAGCGCAGCTGTCGGCGATGCTGTCGGGGCAACGGTTGGCGCGGCTGTCCGCGCCGCAGCCGGCGGGGCTGCCGACGCCAGCGTCGGCGCAGCTGCTGGTGCGGCTGTCGACGAGGTGGTCGGTGAGGCCGTCGCACGTCGCCGCGGCCGTGACCATGGAGGCCGGTTGCTCCCCTATCGGACCGTACATCGCAAACATGAAGGCCGAGTGCTCGCCCACCGGACTGTGCCAGATGCCCGTCTTGTCGCAGACGGCGCCGCTGCCGGAGCGGATTTCGGCAAGGCTGTCGGTCCCGCGGTGGGCGTACCTGTCGTTGCAACCGTCGCCGTCGGTAACGCCGTCGGCGCCGCTGTACGCGCGGCAGTCGTCGCCACTGGCGGGTCTGCTGCCGGAGCCGCAGTTGTCGGAGCGGCTGTCGGTGCCGTCGGCGCTGCTGTCGGTGATGCCGTCGGCGCCCCTGCAGGTGTAGCTGCATGCGCCGCGGTCGGGGCGGCTGTCGGCGCCGCTGTCGGCGCAGCCGTCGGCGGGGCCGTCGGCGCAGCCGGCGGCAGCGCAGCTGTCGGCGAAACTGTCGACGCCGCAGTCGGGGCGGCAACCGACGTCACTGGAGGCGCAGCCGCCGACGTGGCAGTCGCTACCCTCTACGGTTGCCGTCGGCCTCGCTGGGCAGTCGATGCCGCGGTTGACGCAGATCGCGGCGAAACTGGTGGTGTGGCCCTCAATGCGGCCGTCGGTGATGCTGTCGACGCTGCTGTGGGCGGGGCTGTCGGCGCCGTCGTCGACGCCGCCGCCGGCGCCGTTGGCGCCACTATCGGCGAGGCTGTCGGCCGAAAGTCGCACTAAGCCGGGCAGGGTCGCCGCTGGCACTTCGCCCCTGAGGCGTGTCCCCACGCGGCTTGACCAAGCGGCGCCCTGGCCCTCAACCAGCGACGCCCCTCCCGCGTGAACCTCGCCCCTAAGTCTGGTCCCCCCGCGGAAAGGCCCGGCCGGGCCAGGGCCCGCAGCAGACGGTGGGTTGTCGTGGATGACCCAATCAGAGAACGCCTCCTTCAAGCACGACCGCACTGGGAGTACCAGCACACGGCGGGGCACGCCCAGCATGTCCAGGAACGCCAAGGCGCCGTGGAACACCGGTAAGCCCAGGAGCACCCGCATGCCGTCGAGCACCAGCATGATCTGCACCTCGGGCGAGCCGAGGAGTAAGAGCGCGCGCGTGGACGCGAGCGCGCCCCTGCGTCCCAGCGCGCCGGGGGGCACAGCCCCGCCACCAAGCACGCGTGCACCGTTGAGCACCGGCGCGCCTGTGAGCCCCCGCCCGCAGTGGATCAAGGGTAGACCCGCCGCTGGGGTTCCGCTCCTCGAGCTGATCCCCTCGCAACTGGGCCAAGTCGAGCCTTTTCCACCGCGATCCAGGCCAAAATCTCCAGAGCCGTCTCGGCCAGGTACGCACGCTAGCCCACGGCCGTCGAGGTTGGGCGTGCCAGGGGACGCGTGACCAGGTAGGTGTAGACGCGCTACGACCGGCAGGTAGTCGAACATTCGCTTGCCCGTGAACTCGGTCGTCGGCGGGGATGACCTGGCCAAGGAGAAGTCGCGCTTGTCGCAATACATCAGCGTCGACGGGCCATCGAGCACGAGCATCGGGGCGCGCATGAACACCGGCGCGCTGTCAAGCGAGAGCGCCCGGGTGCAAAAGAGGGCCCGCGCGTCGGGGAGCGCCCGGGCGCTCCAAGGTCCGCGCATGTCCCTGAGCGCGACCACACCAGGCACCAGCCTGCCCAAGAAGAGCAAGGCCTTCGCGTCGACGTGCGTGCCAGAGCGGGTACCGGTGTCAGCGCCGCCGTCGATGTTGGCGATGATGCTGGCCGCTACGGCCTCGGGGACCACGCCGGGCACGCTTGGGGTCCTCACCCAGACATCGAGGGCAAGGCCAGCGCCGCGGTCGACGCCGCCGTCGACGCCGCGGTTGGCGCCGCCGTTGTCGAGGCCGACGGGGGGGTGTCGCGCCAGGCTGGGCGGGACCGCCGCGGTGGGCTTCCCGCCCCGCGTCGGCGCGATGCCGGGCACCAGGGCGCACGCGTGCGCCACGTCCTCGGAGGCGGGGTCGGTGCCCTGGGTGATGTAACTGACAGCGTCACTGACGGTGAAGCCGTGGGCACGGGTGTCGGCGCAGCTGTCGGTGATGCAGACGGCGCAGCTGTCGGCGGGGCTGACGATGCCGCAGACGGCGCGGGTGTCGGTGCTGCAGTTAGCGGGGCTGCCGGCGAAGCTGCAGGTGCGGACGTCGGCGCAGCTGTCGTCGATGCTGTCGTCGATGCTGTCGGTGCCCTCGGCGATGCTGTCGGTGATGCCGCCGGCGCCCCTGCAGGCGTGGCCGCAAGCGCCGCGGTCGGGGCGGCTGTCGGCGCCGCCGTCGGAGCAGCCGTCGGCGGGGCCGTCGATGCGGCCGGCGGCAGCGCAGCTGTCGGCGAAACCGTCGACGCCGCAGTCGGGGTGGCAGCCGGCGCAACTGGAGGCGCAGCCGCCAGCGCGGCTGTCGGGGCCGCAGCCGCCGGAACGGCAGTAGATGCCGCGGTCGACGCCGCCAGGGCTAGTGGCGCAGCCGTCGGCCAGGCTGTCGGTGCCGCAGCCGTCGGGACGGCAGTCGGCGCCGCCGCCGGCCCAGCCGCCGGCGGGGCCGTCGGGGCCGCCGTTGTCGGAGCGGCGGCGGGTGCTGCCGCCGACGCCGCCGACGACGCAGCTGTCGGAGCGACTATTGGGGCCGTCGGCGCCGCTCTCGGTGACGCCGTCGGCGCCGCTGCCTGCGGTGCTGTCGGCGCCGCGGTCGGGGCGCCAATCGGCGCCGCCCTCGACGCCGCTGACGGCGCAACGGCCGGTGCGGCAATGGACTCCGCAGCCGTCGGAGCGGCAGCCGGTGCCGCCTGAGTGGCTGTTGGGGCCGCAGCTGTCGGGGCGGCAGTCAGTGCCGCCGTCGACGCTGCCGAGGCTGTTGGGGCTGCTGTCGGCGAAGCTATCGGTGCCGCAGTTGTCGGGACGGCAAAGGGCGCCGCCGTCGGCGCTGCCGTGGGCGTGGCTGTCGGGGCGCCGATCAGTGCCGCCCTCGACGCCGCTGGCGGCGCAACGGCCGGTGCGGCTGTTGGCTCCGGCGGCGCCGCAGTCGGTGATGTCCTCGGCGCGGCCGTCCCCACTGTCGGTGATGTTATCGGCGCAGCCGTCAGTGCCACGGTTGGCGCGACTGGCGCCGTCGCCGCCGCTGTCGGTGGAGCCGTCGATGCGACCGGCGCCGCTGTTGGTGAAGCCGTCGACGCGCCCGTAGCCAGCGCGGCCGTCGGCGCTGCGGTAGGCGCCGCTGTAGGTGCCATTGCAGCCGCTGCCCGCCCGCCGTCGCCTCCCGATGCCGAGTCTTGGCGCGCATCGGGTCGAGGCGCCGCTGTAGGTGCCATTGCAGCCGCTGCCCGCCCGCCGTCGCCTCCCGATGCCGAATCTTGGCGCACATCGGGTCGCTTTTGAGCCACCCCGGCACGCCTCCTCCTTCGGGTCCGCCGATGGTCCCGAAGAGGACGTGGTAGGGGGTGCCCCTCGGCCAATCCAATCACAACACAGTCCATGGGGTCTGCCGTGGAGCCCGGCCATGCCCTCGAAGTTGGGCTGGGGCACGCTCTCGAATACCGGCGCGCTGCAAAGCCCAGGCGCGCTTCGGAATGCGAGCGCGCTGATGGGCGTCAGCGTGCCTGTCGGCACCCACGCGCTGCCGAGCACCTGCGTGCCCTTGACAGAGGGTCCGGCTCCACGCCTCGCCAGGGCGTGCGCGCAATCCTCCACGTGACCCGAAGGTATGCGAACGGTGAGGTCCTCCGCCACCAGTAACCCAGCCGCTGGAACGTCGCCCCTCAGGCTCGTACCCTCGCGGCTAAGCCCCGCCGGCATGACCAACGCCAGCTGGGCGGTACGTGCAGCCACGAAGCTGAACCGAGCGACGCCCGCCTCGTGGTGCGTGCCTCGGTGTGCGACTACGCCCACGGTCGCGCCGTCGGCGTCGGGGGCGCCGTCGCTGGCGCCGGGGCCGGCGGTGGCGCTGGCGGAGGCGCGGACGCCAGTGCCAGCGCGGGCGTTGTCGGCGGTGCGGGCGCCGGTTCCAGTGTAGGCGGTCGTGCCGACGTCGGCGTCGGTGCTGGTCTCTGCACTGGTCTCGGCGTCGGCGCAGGCGCCTGCGTCAGCGTCGGCGCTGGCGTCGCCGCGGGCGTCGCTGTCGGCATAGGCGGCGCCGTCGGCGTCGACGTCGGCGGTGGCGGAGGCGGGGTCGCCCTCGCGGCAGTCCTCGCAACTGGGCAGGCGCGGAGCGGCATGCAGCGGTGGCAGCGAGGGCCACTGCGACGCCCAGGCTGGGCCAGCCCCGTCGGCAGCGCGCGGCGCGCGCCTGAGCTGGCCTCCACGGCCTCGCTCAGGCAGGGGGCAAACGCGACCCAGCCGCGCGGCGCCGGCCCGCCGGCGCGAAGCCGCGCCCGCGAAGGGCGCCAAACTCGCGTCGCGCGCTAAGCGTGACCGAAAATGGAACTGGCAGCGCGTGCGCGCAAGAACGCCCGCACGAGCTGCGCGGCCGATGCCCGTGCTGAGATCTCTGTCGGCGCCGGCGTTAGTCCCAGCCCCCGCGTTGGTATCGATGCTGACGCCGGCTCTCGCGGCGGCGTCGGCGCCGGTGCTGGCATCGGGGCTGGCGTTG
This sequence comes from Prorocentrum cordatum, assembly GCA_963575745.1. Taxonomy (NCBI): domain Eukaryota; class Dinophyceae; order Prorocentrales; family Prorocentraceae; genus Prorocentrum; species Prorocentrum cordatum. The sequence goes on from CAUYUJ010015943.1 coordinate 141,007, forward strand.
ATTTCGGCGTAGGCGGCGTCGCCGACAGCGCCTGCAGCGGCATCGGAGGCGCCGGCTTCGGCGCGGGCGTCGGTGCTGGTGCTGATGTTGGCGCAGGCCGGGATGCTGGGGCCGACCTCAACGCTGGCGTCGGCACCGGTGCCGGATCCCACGACGGAAAAACCGGTGCCAAGCCTGGACCAACCCATGGCCCAAACCTCGCTGGCCCAGACCTCGGCGTGGGCGATAGCGCCGGGGCTGGCGCCTGCGCTGGCAGCCGAGTAGGCGACGGCGCCCGCGCGAGCCCTGGACCCGAGGGCGTTGATGCCGACATCGGCGGTGACGCTGGGAGCGGTGGCGCGGGCGTAGGCGTCGGCGCTGGCGCCGTCGCCGGCGTCGATGTCGGCGTAGGCGGGGACGTTGGGGGCGTCGACGCTGGCGTCGTAGGAAGCGCTGATGTTGGCGCAGGCGGTGACGACGGTGTCGACGACGGTGGCGGCGTCGGCGCTGGGAGCGGGGCTCCCTTCGGGGCCCGCGGCGCCGAGCCTGGCCCAGTCCATGTCCCAAACCTCGTCGGCCTCCACATCCGTCTCGGCCCTGTCCGTCCCCGCGGCCCTCCACGGGCCGTCGACGTCGGCGCTGCAGTCGGCGGTGGCGGAGGCGCCGGCCCGCCGGCGCGAAACCGCGCCCGCGATGGGCGCGAGACGCGCGCGCCGCGCTTGCCGCGACGGAAAGCAATACTGGCAGCGCGCGCACGCGAGAACGCCCGCGCGAGCTGCACGGCGCCTGCGGGGCCAAGCCCGTGCGCGCGGAAGCGCGTAGCCGGTAGCGCAGTCGCCGACGTTGGGGCCAGCGTCAGCGCCAGCGACGGCGTGGGCGCCGGTGCCCGTGCCGACGTCCCTGTCGGCGTCGGCGTTGGTCCCAGCCCCTGCGCTGGCATCGGTGCTGACGCCGACTCTCGCGGCGGCGTCGGCGCTGGCGCTGGCGTCGGAGACCGCAAGGTCGGCTTTCCGCGGCACGTCCTGCACGATGGAGTCGAGCTTGGCCGGAACAGCCGTCCCAGGTCCTACGGCCTGCTGGACATGGGCGGCGTCGGCCTTCGGCTGCACGTCCTGGCCGATTTCGACGAGCCTAGAATGGGCATCCGTGATGGACACCTCGCACGGCTGGACCCGGGCGGGGTCGAACCTCCACTGCGCGCCAGCTAAGAAGCGGAACTGAGCAGCGTGCACCCCAAGGTGCGTGCCCTGGTGTGCGACCACGCCCGCGACCGCGACGTCGGCGCCGGTGGCGCTGTCGCTGGCGCTGGGGCTGGCGGCGGCGCCGGCGTGGGCACGGGCGCCAGTGCCAGCGCGGGCGCGGGCGCCGTCGGCAGCGCAGGCGCTGGTCCCAGTGTAGGCGGTCACGTCGATGCCGGCGTCGGTGTCGGTCTCCGTGCCGGTTTCAGCGTCGGCGTAGGCGCCCGCGTCAGCGTCGGCGCTGCCGTCGCTATCGGAACAGGCGGCGGCGTTGGCGTCGACGTCGGCGCTGGCGTCAGCAGTGGTGGAGGTGGGGTCGCCCGCGCGCCCGCGCGGCAGTCCTCGCGATTCGGCAGGCGCGGAGCGGCCCACGGCGGTGGCGGCGAGGGCAGTTGCGGCACCCCGGCTGGGCAAGCCCCGCCGGCAGCGCGCGGCGCGCGCCCGAGCTGGCCCCCACGGCCTCGCTCAGGCAGGGGACCAACGAGCCCCGATCGCGCGGCGCCGGCCCGCCGGCGCCAAGCCGCGCCCGCGAAGAGCCCGAGACGCGCGCGTCGCGCTAAGCGCGACAGAAAGCCGAACGGGCAGCGCGCGCGCGCGAGGAAGCCCGCGTGAGCGGCACGGAGCCTGCGGAGCCAAGCGCGCGCGTGCGGAAGCGTAGTGCTGGTGACGCGGTCGCTGACGTTGGGGCCAGCGTCGACGCCGGCGGCGGCGCGGGCGCCGGTGCCCGTGCAGACGTCCCTGTCGGCGTCGGCGTCGGCCCCGATCCCCGCGATGGTATCGCTGCTGACGCCGACCGTCGCGGCGTCGTCGGGGCCGCCGCTGGGGTCGGCGGCGGCGTTGGTTTCGGCGTAGGCGGTGACGCCGCTGACGTCGTCTGCGTTGACGCCGATGCCGGTAGCGGGGCCCGCGTCAGCGCCGAGCCGGAGCCACTCTAAGTCCCAGACCTCGTCGTCCGTGCTGGCAAAGGCGCCGGTGTCGGAGCTGGCGGTGGTGCAAGCGTCGGCGCCGGTCGCGGCGTTGGCGGTCGCGGTGGCGGTAGCGCCTGCATCGGCATCGGAGGCGTCGGCGTTGGCGCGGACGTCGGTGCTGGCGCTGACGTTGGCGCAGGCCGCGATGCTGGAGCCGACCTCAACGCTGGCGCCGGTGCGGGTGCCGAGTCCCACGTCGGAGCTCCTGGCGCCAGGTCTGGACCAACGCACGGCCCAGACCTCGCCGGCCTCCGAGCGGGCGAGGGCGATAGCGTCGGTGCCGGCGCCTGCGCTCGCCGCCAGGTGTGCGGCGGCGCCCACGCGGGCCTCGCAACCGAGGGCGTTGACGCCGGCGTCGGCGGTGACGTTGGGAGCGTGGGCGCTGGCGCCTGCGCTGGCGGCCGCGGAAGTGGCAACGCCCTCATAGGCGTCGGAGCTGGGGGCGCGGTCGCCGGCGTCGGGCTCGGCGGCGGCCTCGGCGTAGGCGCCCGCGCTGGCGTCGTCGCTGGCGTTGTAGGCGGCGGAGGCGGAGACATTGGGGGCGTCGGCGCTAGCGTCGCAGGAGGCGGCCCCGGTGCCAGCCCGTGTATCGGCGTCGATGTCAGCGTCGGCGTTGGCGTCGGCGCTGACGATGGCGCAGGCGGTGTCGGCGGGGTCGACGACGGTGGTGGCGTCAATGCTGGGAACGGGGCCCTCTTCGGGGCCCGCGGCGCCGAGCCTGGCCCAGTCCAGGTCGCAAACCTCGTCGGCCTCCGCGACCGTCTCGGCCCCGTCCGACCCCGCGGCCCTCCTCAAGTCCTCGGCCCGCGGCGCGGTGGCGGCGAGCCTCATCCAGCAGCGGCTGCCCCAACTCCAGGGCCCCCGGGGCTTCTCGGGGGGACTCCTCGCGATCCATCGGCGCGACCTCCCAGGTCTCGGGCACAACCGTCAACCAGTACTGCTTGGCCTCCGGCAGCGCCCGCCCCGCCGCCTCCGCAGTTGCCCGCTCAGAGCGGCGCCCCGCGAGCGCGCCTCCGGCCCCCTCAAGGGGCAGGGCGCGCCGGCGCAGCCGCGCGTTCAGCTCGGGGCCAGCGCCGCGCCAAAGATCCGGAGCCGGCGGCGGAGGCGCCGCGTTGCGATATGCGCCAGCTCCGGCATCGGCGTCGCCGGTCGCGGCGGCGGCGGCGAAAGTGCTGGCGCCGGCGGAAGCGTCGAAGTCGCGGCCGCCGGCGTCAGCGGGCGCGTCGCAAATGGCGTCGGCGTCGGCGCGGGCGCGGGCGCAGGCGATGGGGCCAGCGCGGGCGACGGCGGAGGCGTAGGTGTCGGTGCGGTCGTCGGCGCCGGCGTCGCCCAGGTGCACAGCGCCGAGCTCCACGTCCGCGCCTGTCCACGACCCCATGCGCGCCCCCCCGTTGCGGTACTCCCTGGTGTCAGAGTCGGCGGGGGCACGGGCGCCGATGCTGGCACCGGCGCGGGCCTCGGCGACGGCGCGGGCGCTGGCACCAACGGGGCCCCAGCAACCCGCCGGCAACCGGGCGCCGTGGACGTCCTCGTGGGCGCGGACCAGTTTGACCTCTGACCCTCCCGGCACCCCCGCATCGTCGTCGCCATCGTCGCCCGCTCCCGGCGCCAGGCCCGAGGCAGCCGCGGAGTCGCCCAGGGCGCGATGCTCCCCGAGGTTGGTCTCCTCGGGCTCCTCGGGAATGAGCTCCCCCTGGATAGTGGTCCTCCCCATCCTCCTCCGCCTCCTCATCCTCGCTCTCGGAAAGACCTCCTCCCTCGCCGCTCCTTCGCCTCCGCCGCCCACTCCTCTTCCTCCTCTGCCGCCGGCCCCTTCGGTCGGAGCGACCCCGCCGGGCTCGAGCTCGTCGACGCGGGCCCGCAGGTTCTCGGCGATCGTGGCCCCCAGCTCGAGGTTCGTCGTCAGGCGGTCGATCCATGCCAACAGGCCGTCGATCCACGCCCACAAGTTGTCGACGTCGACGTCCGCGCAGCTCCCCGCCAAGGCCTCCTCGGCACGGAATCTGCGCGCCCGCTCATACTCGCACGCCTGGCTCTTCCCTTGGGCGAGCCTCTCGGCCATCCTCTGTCGCCGTGCCGTCTCCTGCCGGCGAGTCGCCTCCTCTTCGTAAGCCTGGCGCCACGCTTCGGCCCCCTCGGCGGCGCGAGACCGCTCGGCCTCCAGAGCAGTGCACCGCGACCGGGCCTCGGCCAGCTTCTCCCCGGCGTCGAGCGCCTCGGTCGCCCAAAGCTGCAGGTTGGTGCCTTTCTCGGCCAGCTCAGCCTCCATGCGGCGATGTCGGAACTCTGCGCCCAACGCGCAGCAGGCCAACCAGCCAGCAACCAGCCAGCTGAAGCGCAGCGGGTCGAAGCTCAGCGCTGCCTCGCCGGGCCCGTAAGTGCCCAGGGACCCCGTCGGCTGGCCTGATGCCTCGCCGGGTCTCCCAGGATGCGTGGGCGGGGTGCGTGGCTCCTCCCTACTGGGGCCGCCCTGGGCACCCGACCCGCCCGCTGGCTCGGCCGCGGCTGGGCTACCCGAAGGTCCGCTCCCGCGCGCGCGGCCGACGCCAGTCGTAGTGGAAATGGGCCCTGCGGGCCCGGCCGCGGCTGGGCTAACTGCGGGTTCGCCCCCGCGCTCGCGGCTCGGGCCGGGCTGCGAAGCTGTCGTCGTAGTCGTCGACGTCGTAGTCGTCGTCGTGGTTGTGGTAATGGTGACCCCAGGAGGTTTGGCCGGCGGCCCTCGCCCCTTCCTTCCCGCAGGCGCAGGCTTGGCGGGCGGAGCTCGCCCCTTGCCATGCCCCCCGCCGCCCGCGGGCCGGAGTTTCGGCCCGGGCTGAGATGGCGGCGCCGGCGCTGGGGACATTGCGTCCCCCGCGCGGCCAAGAAGCCACCAACCCATCGCCCCTTGGGCCGAGAACGCCCCACCAACCGCCAAGATCACGGCATGCGCCCCGAGGAAGCCCACGGCCGTGGCACCGCTGGCCCGCGCACCCGCCACGAGGCTGGCAGCGCCGGCCACGTCCGCACACCCGCTCCCCAGAGCTGGCGGTGCAGGACGCTGCGGTTTTGGCCGCCCCGCGGCCCCCCCGGAACCCCCCGAGTCCTGGCTCGATCTCGAGCCCACGACTACGGACCCCAAATGGCTAAGGCAAAGCCCCCGCTTCCCTACGCTGAACCTGCAGTCTACCAACATAACAGACTATACAAAGGAGACGAGGAGACGAGGAGGAGAGAGATATGGAGGAGGTGATCGATAATCAAGGGGCCCAAGATGGGAGCAAGTAGTAAGGACGACGGGCCGAGGACGAAGAGGATGAAGAGGAGGGGGGCTAACGAAGACGAAGGAAGCGAAAGCATACGTGAGAAGTCAGCTGCAGCAGCTGCAGCAACAGTCACTGGACCATGGACCATGGAACAGTGGAGGACGAGGAAAGGATGCGAAGGAGGGCGAAAACGAGGAGGAGGAAAAGGATGCGATGGGAATGCGAGGGACACGAGGACGAAACGAGGACCATGGAGGAGGGCCGACGACCAGGGAGAACGAGGACCATAACGAGGAGGTTCGAAGACAGGGGGGAGAGGAGGAGGAGAACGAACAACAGGAAGGGCAATTGGCCACGTGACTCGCGACGGAGGACGGAAGACAGGACCAGGGACCAGGGCGACGAGGACCTAAGGAGGAGGATGAGGACAAGGACCGAGCAGGAAACGGCAGAGGGGGAGGACGCAGGAGAAATAAGAGGACGAAGGGGGGGGGGCCCAAGGCTAAGGCAATGGGGAAAGGGGAAGAGAGTAGAGTCGAGAAGGAAGAGAGAGGCGGAGCGAACGGAGGAGAAGGCGGGAGAGGGCAGGCAGAGGAGGAGGAGGAAGAGGAGGAGGGGGAGGAGGAGGGAGGAAGAGGAGGAGGTAGGTCAGGTGCAAAAGGAACCCGAAGGAATGGGGAGGAGGAGGGGGAGGAGGAAGGAGGAGGAGGGCAGGTCACAGGAGGAGGGGGAGGACGAGGAGGAGAGAAGGATGAGGAGGAGGAAGAAGAGGACATCGGACAGGGGAGGACGACGACAACAGACAGGAGGAGGAAGTGGACGGGGGGGGGGGCGGAGAGGAGAGAGTCGAGCGACGAGGGGGGGGGAGTCGAGTCAGGAGGGAGGGGGAAGATGGACTCCTTGACGGGAAGTAATGTAGGGAGTAGTGGACAGTGGACGTCTGAGAGAAGAAAAGAGGAGGAGGAGGAGGCGGCGGAGGAGGAGGAGGAGGAGGAGGAGGGGGATGGGGATTCGGATTTTGGAGGGAAGGGGAAAGGGGGAGGGAGGAGGGAGGAGGGGAGGAGAAGGAGACTGAGGAGTTGCAGGAGTCAGGAGTGCAGGAGGGGGGGGGGCTTGGCGGCGAGGGATGCTGGGCCAACCAGGGACAGAGAGGGGAGATGCTACAAACTCGAAGTTTAAAATTTCGAACCGTGAACCTGGTCCTTGCTGGACACATGAAGCGGACTCTCGTCGAACATGACGTGGTGCAACCGCTGGATCCGTGGGTCCCACGACGAGGGACGAGTGACGAGGGGCGCGGGAGTCGCGGCCGCCTCCCCGAGTTCGCCTTCCGACAGCGAACAGCGAACAGCACGCCCGAATGTTCTGAACGACGCGAAGGGTTGCGGCCTGCGGCTGGATGGGGCTGGCTGGGGCAAGGCAGGGGGGGAAACGCCCAGCCGCCGCCATATCTTAAGGACAAACCCCGCGCGCTTCGGGGCGCAGGATTGATGGGCAAACGCAAGGGGAACACAACGACGCAGTACGACGCACGAGTCGCCGCACCGCCGCACGAACCAAACCTTCGGTGGGAATCACTATGGGACCCTATGGGACCGTCCGTCGGGAGGACCAACAACCCGATATGGATGGCATTGCAGCGAGGAGAGGAGCAGGCAGCAGGCGCGCCCCCCCCCCCCCACACCGGGGGAGGGTGACCAAGGGGGCTGAAAAGCCCACACTGGCGCACAGCCAGGGGCTGAAAAGCCCACGCTGACTGGCGCCAGTCCGCCCGTCGGCGGCCTTGGAAAGGCCTGCCGCCTGCCCCTTGCTGCAATGCCATGCCATCTCGGGGCGTTGGTCCCCGTGGGCGTCGACGGGGGGACGGGAGGGCAGACCGCTGGTGAACTCCTCTTCGGCCCCCTCCTCCTTGTTCTCCTGTCCTCCTCCTCCCCCCAACTCCCTCTCTTCGTCGTCGTCCGTCGTCCTCCCCCCCCCTCCGCCCTTCGGCCCTTCGCTTTGCCTTCCCCATCGAGGGCCAGGGCCGAGGCCTGCGGAAGAAGCAACGCTGCAGAGACAACGCCCCCCCTCACTGTTTTCCTGTTTGTCCCCCTCCTCCCCCCCTCCCCCTCCTCGTCGCTGTCCTAGCCTAGCCGGGGCCGAGGCCCGAAGCCCCCGACGCCTGTGGCCAGCGGAACGCCGCGGAAGCAGCGGTGATAAATTCTAACACGCCGTTCAAGATCAATTGCTCGAGCAAGCGCAACGTGTTCTGGAAGTGCGCCTCCTGGGCCAATATCAACCCTGCTGCCAGTCTGCACGTTGCGTTTTTCAGCGCGCCTCTGTTCACGCCGAGGCTCTCAGCAGCTGCAGCCAAGGAGGTCAGCGAGGTGGTTTTCCCCAGGGCATTTTCGGCAATGCGAAGTCGGCTGGGAAACGCGAGCGCCGCGAGCTTCGCCACAGGCACCGCCTCGGCGGGGGAAGTTGCGGACGACCCCGCGAGCTCCAGCATGCGCAAGCCATGCTGGACATCCAGCCTCGGCGAGAAGACGCTAAAACACACGTTATCAAAGGGCCACTGGGACCCATCCTGCTGCGGGGGCCCTGGCAGGCCCTGGCCCTGGCTCCCGAACGGCCGGCAGGTCACGAAACACTGCGCCCCCCCCCCCCACGTGGCCATCACCCAACGTTTTCCTTAGACCTAAGAGGCTATAGTCTATAGCGACTGAAGACTTTACCTTGCGCCCCTTAGACTGGGCAGGGGGGGGGAGGGGGAAGGGGAAGAAAAGCAGGGGGAGGTGGGGGAGGAGGAGGTGGAGGAGGAGGAAGGACGATGCCCAGGAGAGGAGGGGAGGGGGAGGGGGAGGAGGGGGAGAGCAAGAGTAGTAGGACTTAGTAGGATGACTACGGCGAGGTGACGAGGAGGAGGGTGGCCAGGAGGACGAGGACGGCCAGGAGGAAACTAAAGAGGGCAGGAACAACTCTGGAGTTCTGGAGCCAGCAAGAAGAGCAGGAGCGAGCAGGAACAGGAGGAGGGAGAGGGGATGGGACGATGGGGGTGGGGGGGGGAGGGGTGGAGGGGGAGGGGTGGACGTGGGGAAGAGGAGCGAGGAGGAATGACGTCGAGGACCTCAACAATCAACAATAAGGAGGAGTGAGGAAAACGGATACGTGGACGAAAGGGGGGAGGGGAGGAGCGTTGAGCAGGTGCGCTAGGCAAAGAGAAAAGGGAGAACGAGAAAGAGGACCACTGAGTCACTGAGGACAGAGGGTAGCAGAGGAGGGGAGAGAGAAAATGAGGAGGAACAGGACGAGGAGGACGAGGAGGACGAAGACAGGAGGATGACGGCGCGGGCGAAGACGTGGAGGAGGAAGGGGACCGAAGACGACCAGGAGGAGGAGGAAGAAGAGGACGACGACGTGGAGGACGAGGGCGAGGACGACGAGTGACGAGTCGACTGGCGAGGACGACAGAGACGACGAGGAGCAGGGCGTGGGAGGAAAGGAGGAGGAGGAGGACGAGGAGGAGTAGGACGAGGGGGGAGGATGAGGAGGGCGACGACGCGAAGGAGGGATGGGAGGGAGGAACGGCAGGAGCAGCAGGAGCAGGAACAGGCAACCCAGGCAGGAACAGAAGCAGGAGGAGGGAGGAGGGAGGAGGACGACCGAGGAGGAAGGGGGGAGGAGGAGGAGGAGGAGGAGGAGGAGGAGGAAAACTGAAGGAACGAGGACCCCATCCAAACATCAAGAAAAACAACCTCAGGAATAATCTAAGGATCTGACGGGAGCGGGCGCGCTGCTCTCGCCATCGCTGCGAAAACACTGGCAGGTGGTGGTGCCGCTGCTGCTGCTACTATTTGTTGTGCTGCTGCTGGTGCTGGTGCTGCTGCTGCGTACTGACCCTGAGCGTTGCGAGCCCTCGGCGCTGCAGCTGCTGCAGCTGCAGCGGCAGGGGCCCGCGCTGCCGCTGCGCGAGCCTCGCGGACCGCCTTGCCAACAGTGATGGAGCCAGGGGGGCGCCCGCGCCGCCGCTTGGGCGGCGGCTCTCCAGAGGGCGCCGCCGCCGCCGTCGCCGCCGCCGCCGCCAGGGGTGCCGGCAGAGGTGGCAGAGGTGCCGCCGCCAGGGGCGGCGGCGGCAGAGGTGGCGGCTCTGCCGCCCCGCCGCCGTCGCTGCTCTCAGAGGAGGGGTCCAGGGCGCTCCCCCAACCCATGGCTCTGGACAATCGGAGCTGAGAGAGGCGGGGCGGGGCGGCAGGGCACGGTCCGGCCCGCGGCCCGGGCCGTTTGACCCGAACAAATGGGATCATGATGGGAGGAACAGCGGCGACGGCGACAGCGATAACGGCAACGGCAATGGCGGCGGCTGCGCGGCAGCGTCAGTGACTGTCAGAGTCAGAGCAGAGATTGAGGAGAGGAGAGGGTCACGCAAACAAAAAACAAGAAATCCAGGATCGCACGACCAGAGCCCAGCGGCTCAGTTCAGTATACCAAGGCCCCCCAGGGCCCCGGGGCCCAGGGTCGAGTCAAGGATCCCACGGCCAGAGTACGATCCGACGGCCAGAGTCCCAATCCACGACGCCCACGACAAACATTTCAGGCGAGCAGAGACAACACATTCTGTATGTAAGCAATGTTGGCGGCCATAACCTTCATGTTTCCTCCTCCTCCTTCTCCTCTTCCTAAATATTCCTAGTATTTCTCCTCAATTATCCTCTGACTCTCCTCTTGTGACCGCTTGTGCTCCCCCCGCGCGCCATGAGAGCGCGCTGCTTGGCTGGAAAATGTGCGATTTGTTTTCACGCAGGTGGCGAAACTGTCGGATGCGCAAGGCGTCGCGTTCAAAACTGGTCCGATTGGCACTGTGGAAATCGAGCGTTCAAGCGACCAACGCGCGTGCGAACACGGCTTTCACGCACCCACGTTTTTGACGACGCATTGGCGGCATTTCAACACATTTGCTAACATAGCGCGCGCGCATCAACACATTTCCCAACAACTGCAACATGTTTGAACGATCTGCGCAAAACCAAAACCAACGCCACACTGAACAACGAACGCATTTTGCAGAAGGTTGTTTTCCGCGCAATCAAACCTTCACTTTTTTGACACGAAAACCATCAACGCATTGAGACAACGCGCGCTTCCAAAATCGACACGTCGACACAACGCACAACCCCAAAATCAACACATCCCCCAACATATTTAATTCTTCCTGGTTGCTACTGAAACGCCGAGTCAGTCCAAGCGCGGGTCTTGCTGGAGAAGTGGCCCCTGGGAATCCCGTAGAACTACCAGGGTTCGGAACACCCTCGCCTGTCGCAGATAGGCCCCAACTCCCAGAGGACGAGGGCGAAGAACATCCCTCAGCGATGCTTGAGAGACATAAGCCACAGTAAGACAATCTGGTGAAAAGGGGCGAACTCTGAAAAGCGCGGCAATACATTCTTTTCCGGTCGGCAAGGAAAAACCGAGGAGTTCGTGTCAACAGCCTCGAGCCCGCGACCCCAGAAAAGGCCAATTGAGACCCCCACTGGCCAGGATTCCCACGACGTCGAGGCGACTTGTGGATCGTGGGATCTTTGCCCGCAGCACCCCACGCACACGCGCTACCTGCGACAGGCCAGGGATCCGATCATGTCCTCGCCGCTCTCCCGACGCGCGGGCCCCGGACTCCAAAGCCCCCCGCCCGACCCGACCCGCCCCCGACCCCCGCGGCCGTTCGTCCCCCAACCCAACTCCAAGCAAGGGATGCCAGCGCGCTGGGGGCCCAGTCAGGCTCGGGACCAGGGAGGGAAGGAATGAGGGAAGGAGAGGAGGACCCAGACATGCAACGCCCTGATTTTTTCAGAACGGCGTCCCCGAGCCTTTCCCCGGGACCAGTTTTTCGTCCTGCTTCGTGTTGCAAGGGCCCCGAGGCCCGGCGAGGGCCCCCCGAGGCTGAGAATTACCAAAAACCCCCCAGTCCCGATTTTTGCGCGACGCGATCATGTCTGGGGGCGGAGGTCCGTCCCAGCCGGACCCAACCCAGCCCAGCCCAGCCTGACCTGGTCAGCAGGGCCTGGGTGGAGGGCGGGAGGCAGCTTTTCCGCACCGCGCACCGCTCCATCCCCTTTGTTGTTTTTGCTGCCGAGGGGCACTCTTGCAGCGTCTCAAATAATATGCGAGAGCTGTACACTCAAGGGACGACTATGCCGGTAGAGCGTGCCCAATCCTTTTGCAGGTTGCACCGCTCCAGCCTCCTGCAAGACATATTCAAAAATTCAGAAGCGTTGAGATGCGATCGCGCCCCGGCCTCAGCGGGGAGCCGTCCGCATCTATTTCGCCAGGAGAACATGTTCGATGCGTGCATTTTAGCATATGGTTCTCCTGTCTGTGCGCGGGGCCCCCAAACTGCCACAGCGCAAAAGGAGGAGCCCTGGACGGCCCAAAACGGCCTCAGGAGAGCCACAGGCTGTCCCAAAAAAGCCTCAGGCCTCCTCCTCCTCCTCCTCCTCCTCCTCCTCCTCCTCCTCATCATCATCATCATCATCATCATCATCATCATCATCAGCATCATCATCATCAGCATCATCAGCATCATCATCATCATCATCATCATCATCATCATCATCAGCATCATCATCATCATCATCATCATCATCATCATCATCATCATCATCATCATCATCATCATCATCATCATCATCATCATCATCATCATCATCATCATCATCCTCATCCTCATCCTCCTCCTCCTCCTCATCATCACCCCCTCTGCTCCCCCTCCTCCTGCTCTCCTCTGCCTCCTTCTCCTCCTCTTGCGTCTCCTCCACATCCTTCTCCCCCTCTGCTCCTCACTCATCCAACTCCTCCACCATGCCCCCCCTCTCGTTTGTATCCTCGTCGCTCTCAGGGTCTGCGGCAACGGCCGTAAGGCCTTCGCCATATAGTTCCCAAGCAAATCTAAAACAGCTGGGCCGCATCCAAAATTGCGAGCGAGAACATCTTTATGAACCCTTGGAGCTAAACCGTCCCCCAAGATCAGTCACACGCAGGCACTAGACATGAACTCCTAGAGCTAAGCCGTGCCAAGAGACGTGATGACGCGAAACGCGTCCGAGGAAACACGTTTTGCTGCGGTCGCTGCTTCGATTAGACTCCAGAGAACGAGCGAGCGGGCGCCGCGGCAGCGCGAGCTGCAAAGGCGACGGAACGAGAGAACGAGATTCAAGACCTCGAACCCCTACCCGCCTTCAAGAAAGTGCATGGGCCTGGGCCACAAACAGACGCGCCAGAGTCTGACAGACCTCCACTGGACACAGGGCAGTTTTTAATACATAGGGTTTTCTTGCTTGAATTAAAAAATATGATGTTTTAATACATGCTCAATTTATGAAGAAGTCACGCATGAGCCCATCGTTGCATCTAGTACCAAATCCCTGCATTCTTAAACCAGGATCCGCACGCGGAGCATGTAAATAAAAAAACGGCACTGAAAAGGGCTCAACCTAGTGGTCCCGAAAACTCCGTTCGGATCCCTGCCTCTTAGCACAAGGTGTCTCTTACCTGTAGGACAGCAGCGGGAATGTGCCCCCGCGCACTGTTCCAACGCCGCCTACGCAGGCGACCAGTTGAACCAAAGGGCGGCAGCAGCATTGCGCCATGGAACGCGATGCTGAACAAATCAACGCGAGCCCACTCCGCCTTCTCCAAATCGGTAGTCACCTGAGCACGGCAACGAGCCACAGGCGAGAGGAGCGGGGCTCTCGAGCAAGAAGGGAAGGCCAAGCTCGAGAGCGGCATCTAACAGTCTCAGAACATTGCACCACAAGAGATTCGCTGCTCGCTTCCCTGACCGAGGGGCGAAGGTCGAAACCGCAGTGCTCGCGCGAGCCGCTCGGGGGGAAGACGGCCCGGTCTCTAGGCCGATAGGGGGCCCCCAACTCCGTCGCAATCGAGCTGGCGATCAGGGCCCTGACCTGCCATGGCATGGGCGATCGCGCCCGACCTGGATCCGCGCGCCCCCAGCCCGGGAGTGCCCTCGAGAATCGAGGCAAGCGGAGCGAGCCCTTTCGGGGAAAGTCGGGGCGCTCCGAGATGAACGCGGCATAGGATTTCAGCAGATCGGCTCTCTCGAGCCCAATGCTCCAGGCGTAGTCGGCGGCCAGCGCCAAGTCGGCGCCCGCTGCTGCGACGAGCGGGGAGCCGCGGGCGAGAGCGAACCGCTTGTACTCGATCAGCGCCTCCTCGTAATGCGCCTGCGTCTGCGGAGCCACCGCGATCCACCCCGGGGAACTCTTCTCGCTGGGGCCCAACAGGTGGAAACGGCCCGAGGGCACCTGGCGCTTTGCGCCCCTCTCGCCCCGCGAAGCCCCGATCACGGGGCGGCCCTTCAGGAGACCCCCCTGACCTAGCGGCGGTCGGCCGCGGGTCGCTTGCGAGCTGCCGGGCCGAGGCGATTGACGACTCGACCTCGGCCCCTAGCGCCTCGACCCGCCATCTGCCGCGTCGAACTCTGATTGGGCCCCAACGGCGCTCGATCTTTGAACCAGCGGCCGAGGCATCATCCTCGCGGCGGCGACAGACCAGAGGATAGGCTGAGCACCCCCCTCTTCCCAAGGCCAGTGCCGCCCCGAGATTGCCCACTAGCTGAAAGCGTCGATTACCGAAAGCCCCATGGCTTCTGAATGCGCGCCTGGAGGTCACGTTTGCAGTCCGACCCTCCACGATAGCGGTGGGCCCTTCCTAAATAAAGTCGGGGTTGAGCTCCCAGCGGTCGTCCTGGAGGTCCTTGTCGGAGATCGCAGGGGGCCTGCCCATGGCGACGTCGCTAAATGCGTCGAGGGCTTCCTGCTGCGAGTCGTCCAAGACGCCCTGATAAGAGACCCGACGCGGACCGTCGAGCTTGCACCGCCGACGGCGTCCTGCATCTCCATTTCCCACCGACTGAACCGATGCTTCTGGCGAGCGAAAGGGGGAGGACGATTTGGCGAGCGGTCATGCCCGGGAGACAAGCGTCGTCGACCGCCACGACAGGGCCCCACGGCAGCCGCACGCAGCTGAAGTCCAGAGCCGAGCACGCCTGCTGTAAGAGTCTCTTAAAAGAACCGTAGAATTCCTGAAGAGTACATAGCAATTCCCTCCGCAACATGATGTGATCTATGGGACGACCAATGTGAATCGCCTCGCCTCCCCCCCGCGACTCGCGGCCGCTGCCCCGGCCAGAGCGATGCCTGACGCGGACGCTCCGGGCGCTCAAGGCGACAGCAGACGCGGCGGCTGGCGCGGTCGATGAAGCGGCCGAGGCTGGCGAAGGCGCCAGTCACCTCCACGCCCTCGCGAATGAGAACTCCATGACGCCTCCACTCAGCACAGATAGCGCTCAGCAAAGCATTGCAACGAGCCGGGTCGGTGCCAATGACGCTGATGCAATCGCAATAGGGGCGGAGGCAGGGCCCCCCACCGTCCAACGGCGGGACGGGGCCGCTATCGGCCAGGACCCATGGGGACCCCGAGACCCGAAGCGAAAAGCAGATGCGCGCGCTGGCACGCTGCCCCAGCCAGAAAGCCCAGGACCACCCCATCAGAGCGACGCGCAGGAACGGCCAGACCCAGCCCCCTGGGGGGCCGTCAGGGAGCCCACAGCCCCAACCCCCCATTGCGAGAGCGCGGCCTGGGAGACGGGTGGCAGCGAGAAGAAGAGCCCGATCTCAGTCGGCAGCCCTAGAGTGTAGACGTAGTTCTTGACGTCGGCCTGCGCGCAGTAAAGCTTCGCGGCGCAAGCTACCGCGCCATCGCGGTCGCCAGGTAGCTGGACACGCCCGCGCGCCGCAGACGCCCCCATAGACACGGGCGGTGGCACGCGGAACCTCCTGTTCGGCACTCGCGCGTCCCAGACCAGCCTCTGGGCTCTGCTCTTCTTTGCGACGAAGAAGGGCGTCGCCAAGTCCTTGGGGCGGTAGGTGAACCCCAGCATGTTCGCCTTCACCGGGTCAGCGATGAGCAGGTGGTAGGCGCAGGGGTCCGACTTCAAAACCTCATCCATGTGCGGAGTGACGGGCGGCTCCGAGTCGAGGGCCCTTGACTGCTCGTCAGGTGCCTTCATCATCCTGCTCTCGTAGCCCAGCGCGCAACCCCTCCCGATCGGGTCGAGCGCCGAATCGACCGCGGGGGCGGCTGCATCCACATCTGGGATGTCTACTCGGGATCTGACGCACTTCACCACGGGGCTCGGTGCCTCGCCCCCGGCGTAGGACAGGCTGCTGGCCAGGAACTCCTTAGCGGCTCCACGGCGCGAGTAAGAGATGGCAGACGAATGGGGCCGTCTTGACCTGGTGCGCAATTGCGGCAGCTGCGAGGCGCTGATCCGACGTGGTTTGCCCGTGCTGCTCACGCGGGAGTCGAGACCTGCAACCGCATCATTGGCGAACTGTTGCGTAGAAATTGAGACTGGCCCCTGCGATGGCGGCGTCGGCTGACTGCATGGCAACGGGATGAGATCGCGCCGGCGATCTGTCGCTGCCTGGAGCGGAAGGAAGGCTCTCTGCATCGGACAGCGAGCATCGTGCGACGCGTCCGTCTTCGGCATGATGGCAGCCGCGGGTCGGCCAGCTCCCGCGGCGCGGGGCCACCGCGACCCCGGCCCCCCCGAGTAGGCGGGGCCGCCCTTGCCGCCGCCGATGGGGCCACGGCGCAGCTTCAGCTCCTCCTTCGCCTTCCCGGCCCCCTTGAACCCCGCGGCCTTGTCGCGCAGGTTGGCGGCGACGTGCTCCTGCAGCTGCGGAGCCACCGCGGACCCACCGCGGCGCGCCGACCAGCCCACGCACTCGTCGGCCGCCAAGTAGACGGGGGCCGAGGGCGAGACCGCGCGAGCATCCTCGATGAGCTGCAAGTAGCGGCACAGCAGCTCGGCGCTCTGAAGCGCGGGTGCGCTGAGCTGGTCCACGCTGATCATCGAGTCCAATACCCTGCAGATAGCCCCATGCTTGTGAATCGAGCGATCTCCGTCTGGGAGCCGACCTGCTCGCAGCCATTGGGAGCAGTGAGTCACCGGGGCGAGACCAGCGTCGCGCTACGAGCGAAGGAGCCAGGGGCAAGAGGGAAGCCCGTCCAGCCTGAGGCCGCCCTCGGGCTCGTCGGCTACCTGGAAGCCCACTGCCTCCGTAAACGGTCGGCGCCTCGACCCCCCCCGGTTGTCACGGGCGGCGCCCTGAGATCGTCGATCACGAAGGCATCCACATCACTTGCTGGCATCAAGCGGGCAGTGACGAATCCGCCCACGACTGGCACCAGAGGAGCGTCGCCCTCCACGACGGCGTTCGCAGGGAGCGGGACGGGCAGCCGCTCTCACCGCCGCGAGCCTCGGAAGCCCTCCGTGGCCAGCCAGACGGCGGGGCAGCGACTGGCGCCGCAGCGTGGGCGCCCGCGCGGGCCACCACTCCAGCCTCGCCACCCTGCCGCGCAGGCGCAGCGCCAGCTGGGGCAGCCGCTGCGCCCGCGGCTCCAGCCCCAGCAGCCCCGGGAGAAGCGGGCGCGGCGCCGCCGACCATGAAGGCACCGCCGCGCTTGAGCTGCTCGAGTTCTGCCGCGGTGGGCAGCCGCCTGAAGCGGCCCACCTGCTGCGGGCCCGCTGTGGGCGCGGCTCCCCGAGCGCCAGACCAGCGCGCGTCGGCCGCGTCATCGCAGCGCGCGCCCTCGGCGCAGCGGTCGCCATCCGCCGTCAGAGCGGCCACTGGGCCAGGGGCCACGAGGAGGCTCAAACCCGTGACCAACCTCTCGTGGAACAGCGGGGCCCCAGGGAGATCGCACCTGGTAGAAATATTCTCACCTGCCCGCGCCAATCCTCAGCCTGAGCAATCCCACCTGCTGACGAGCACGATATTCGAGCGTCTCTCCGCCCCTGGTCTGGCGCCCGCGGCGACGCCCGAGGCCGGTGGCAGCCGCGCCCGCGACCGCGCCCAGCAGCCCGCAGAACGAGCCCTTCTCGGCATCGAACCGCTCCGAGTCGAGGCCCGCGTAGCCCTCGAGCGGAGGGCGGGCCAGGTTGACCAGCGGCGCCGCGCGCGCGGGCACCGGGCAGGAGGCCGCGGGGCAGGGGCAGTTCGCAGGCGGGCACGCCAGCGAGACAAGGGGGCAGCTCGGGACCGCCGAGAGGACCGCCTGCCGCAGCGCCGCCAGCTCCAGCCCACGAATGGCGGCACACTGGAGACACTAGAGGGACGGGAGATCAGGAAGCCCCATCGGGAGAGAAACTCCTGCCATAATATTTGAGCCGAAGGCCCGCGGCACTCTCCCGCCCCCAAGATCACGCACGCGCAGGCGCTAGACATACATGCATTATTATTAACAGCGACGTTGCCGCAACGCCGCAGCATGTCTATCGCATCTACGTAATCTTCCCAGATAAGTCGTCACATCGCTCCCCCTCCTCTTCCTCCTCTTCCGCCTCCTCCTCCCCCAGCACTCATCGTCACAGCTCCTGCTCTTGCTCTTCCGCCCCCTGCTCCGTATCCCACTCATCCACCTCCCTGGTGCCCCTCTCAGTGCTTATGCCCCTGCATGATCGCATTGTTCCTCATCCGCGGCATCATTGCGCTCCTCGCACGTGGCCACAGGCGGACCCTTTCCTTATCCAAGCCGCTCTAATGCCCACCGCGCCGCGCCGCAGGCAGCACCTCGGCGACCCTCGCAAGCGGGATCGGACGGACCTTGCATGCGTTCAAGAAATTGCGCAGAATCGACGCGCCTGCAGGAGCACGGAGAGAGGCGCGAGATGGGGCGGCGAGACCGAGCCGCCCAAGCGCAGAGATGCGAAGGAAGACAGCGGCATCCAGACGGAGCCCAACAGCGAAATGAGCACGAACGAGGGGGCAGACATGATAGTGCGAGAGAGCATCCTCGCCGCAACCGCAACCGAGCATGCGCGGGGATGTCTCTTGAAACCGCCGATTAGTCGTCCATCCCCCCATCGGAACTTTCAGCACAGCCATCGCGAAAGCGACGGGAGTTCTGGCCGGGACAGCCCGAACCTCGCCCCAGGGCAGGCTGCGAATAACCGCAGCATCAACGTGGATCCAGAAGGCCAACCGAGAGGCGAAGACAACCGCAATACCTATGTCGTGCAATTCGTGCGACGGTTGCAATTTCATATATCGTTGAACCTTAGACTTCTGATCCGGCCGTGCATCCTGAAGCTAGGCGTAGAGAGAGGAGATGGCAGCGCGGGCAGCGGCGGCCAGCGGGATCTGCGAACGAGGAACAGACGCGACAAGCTCAGCACGGTGAACAATCAAAGAAGGGAAGCCAGCGGACGCCGCAGCAAGAAATTCGACAAAGGATGGGAGCTGCCAGAAGGGCGGGGCGAAACTCTGAGCATGAACCCCCGCGGCGAGCGACAGCTCCGTCTCAGCTGCGTCCTGGAGAGCAGGCAGGCGCTCTTGTCAAACAGTTGAATGCAGCCAGCTGGCCCTGATCAGAGCAGCGGTCGAAGCGGCCAGAATGCTCGCGACTTCTGCCCCCCCCCCCCCCCCCACATCGGGCGAGCGCAGACCGCCCGGCCCGCGGGGGGGCACTGCGAGGGGCCCGAGACAGTTTCGCAGACAGAGCTGGTTCCCGGCGAACAACATCGAGCGGAAGAGGCAGGAATAATGAAACAGAAGGGAGCACAATGGCCACGCGGCCTTCGTAAAACCTGGGCGGCGAGGGCCGCCGGGGCGTTCTGACTCGCAAGTCTCGAGCAGCGACCCCGCCACTTGGCGACGGGGGCGCGCCGCGAGCGCATCGAGGCGGCAGGGCCTAACCAGAAGCCTATGCATTTCAAAACATCAACGACCTCAAAAGCAGCCCAGGCGGGAATGCGAGCGCGGATCCACTCAGCATGCGCACGCGCGAGCTCCTCCGGGGAGGCCGCGGCCAGTGGCACGACCTTGCATTTGTTCGTCTTCAGCTTGAGCGCGGCGATGCGCCCCACAACGCTGAAGATGCGGCGGCGGATCTTCAGAAACGCCGGGCGACGAAAGGCTGTGCCAACGTCGCCAGCACAGGCACGAGCCAAACCAGCACGCAATCTCGCCAGCTAGACATCCGTGCCCTGGTAGAAGCCGCCAGTCGCCACCGCCAACTGCGCGCCAGACGCCGGGCGCCCTTGAATGACGCCGCGCCCCTGGAAGAAGAGGAACGCCATGGGCGACGCGAAGGCGCCGTAGCACAGCGCATCAGTGTAGAGCGTCACCACAAAGAGCTTCAAGGGTTCTGGAATACGCTCATGGCCGTGGCTGCGGAAGGCCTGGGCGAAATCAGAACTGACCAACGCTGGAAGGTCACTGAGAGCCGAGGAGGCCATGGAGAAGATCCTGCAGTGGCAATCTAACTCGACGATGTTATTGCCAAATGTTCTTGATTCTTGATGGGAAAATCCTCTCGGGGGGGGCAGCAATGTGTGGCATGCTGCCATATAGCCTGAGGAATGTTACGGTAGCGGTTAGTTGATTGTCGGTGTTCTTTAGTCCTGATGGCCGCAGTCCAGCAGCATCTCTGATGCAGGTGTTGAGCTCATCAGCGCCCTCCTCTCCAGTCAAAAAGCCTAGGGGGCCCCGCAAGCTGCCGAGAGAGGGCCTCGAACAAGATCTGTTTAGCGTAGAGGGGCTTTCTGGTGGACACTGCAAGGAACAGCATCGGGCCCAGGGGCGCCATCAGAGAGACGATCCACGTACTTATCCAAGTCCTGAAACCGAGGGCGGGGGGAAGTCTCGAACATCATTTTGAGGCCCGAAACGTCCTTGATAAACATCGCCAGCATGACGGTCCACGGGCTTGGAGGAGAAGACCGGGCTCCAGCGAGAGGGGATCGCACCTTTCATCTGATCCTGGGAGGTCAGGATGGCGCCAGCCACGCGCGCCCCTACGAGTTGCAGGCGCCGGTCGAAAGGTGGCCACAAACCGCCGCTGCGAACGCGCCTTCGCAGACGCATCCTGAGCGTCGCACGGGTGGGCTCGGAGGGCGAGGCTTGCGTCCGACCCGACGTCAGCCTCATCTCCCGCTCCGCGCCCTGAAACTGCAGCGCGCCCGGCATCTCTGAGAACTTCTGAGGGCCCTTCAGGGCAATCGAGGGAAGCAGGGGTCCATGCCCAGGAGGTCACGAGCAAAATGACATTGGTAGAGTCGCTGAGCAGGGGGGAGATCACAACGCCACACAGCTCGACACATAGATCTCATCAGGATAAGCTTCGAGAGCGGGTCTGTCGGGGCGCTCGCGAGGAGGGCGCCGCGCGCATGCCTAGCCGCTTCTCGAAGCACCGTTTTGCAGAGCTCGAGCTTCAGGGGCGGGGCGAGGCCGGCAACGTCGCGCTGCTGGACGAACTGCGCAAACATGGGGTGTCTAAACAGCTCCTCCGGGATGGGCCTAGCGGAGACTGCAGGGGGCCCTCGATGGCGAAGGTGGACTACGAGAGCTGCATGGTCAGAACTCCCACGCTGTTCAACAGTTTCAAGAAGCCCCAGGACCGAAACATCGACCTGCAAGCAGTTGAGATAATGCCCAGGGAGACTGGTGAAAATCCTGCCGACTACCGAAGAGTGCTCCAAAATATCATTATAGTGCGTTGGATACGGCTCTCCATCTCCACCATTCTGCCTAGAACCTCGCGCCATCCAGAATTGCGCTAGCGTCGCCACTGGGCAAGTCCAGCGCGCGGGATAAAATTGGCGGCAGGCACTGCAGGCTGAGGATGTACGACTCAGGTCTCCGACTCGCCATCTCAAGTTCGCCCGTAGTCTTTGCCGGAACTGCCCGAATCTGATTAGCGAATAGCCCCAAACTGTGAACATCGAAGTGGGAGATGACGAAAGGGATAGAGGGGTCGTGCGGCGATGGTCCCAAGTTGAAAATGCAGTGCGGAGCACGCCCTGAAATCGTAGTCTCGATCTCGCACTCGGCATCAGGATGGAAGCCATTCGCAGCAGCGAGAGCAGGATAGATGGTGACCACGCCCCCGCGACCTCGAGAGTCAGTGAAGCTCCCCTTGCTAGAGTAGAAGTTCCTGGAATGGTAGAGGAAGTCAGACAGATCATACATCGTTCCTTGCGTCTCCCGGAAGGCAATTATCGCGCTGGGTTGCAGAAGCCGAGAACTATATATATATATATATATATATATATATATAGGAGCTTAGATGGGCGAGAGAGGGGTCATGGCGGTATCGAGCGCAGGCATTCCAAGCACTGAAAGAGAAGCATCTGGCTTGCAGCGGCGTTCCTCCAAGAACGCGGAACAGACTGCTAAAGGCTCCACGAGGCCGAGCTAGCAGCACTCGGCCCCGCAAACGCATCATTGACCCTAGGCTCCAATTCGCTGCGGTTGAAGCCCAGGGACACGACATTGGTGTTCTCCCACTCCAGCGTCGGGAGACTGATCTCGGGCTTGGATGCGACGCGGATGAGCGGCTTCCACTGGCTTGATACAACTCCTGCGCGGCGGTCGACAAAGAATATCGCGGACAGGTAAGCTTCCGAAACCACGCGCTTGATGGTTTTGACGGCAATACCCTTTTTGATCTGGCACGGGCCCGTGTCCGTAGATACGAACAGCTCGGACGGCGAGTTAGTGGTGGACATGCTGTTGAATCGACGGCACTGCCCATCGGGAAGTCGGAGGGCGCCCATAACTTGGCCCACACGACGCGCAGCCCATCCAGCAGCTCCACGGCAGTTGATGGTGAAACGCTTCGAGGCTGGTTCACCTTGGAATAGTCAACTATCAGGCTCCCAATTTGCATCTCCGAGCCAAGGGGACACTGCAGCCTCCACTGTTTCCTTAATGACCAGGTGTGCGCATCTACTAACCAATATCCTCGGGTCGATGTCGCGCTCGAAGTCCCTATTGGCCACCGTAGTCCCAGCCTCGGAGATGGAGGTTTTGACGTAATTGAGCTCGCTCCTGAGGGCCTGGATCTCCAGTTTGAGGACTCCGAGCGTATATTCGGCGGTGTCCATCCTCTCCTCGGTCGCCCCGAAGCGCTCGTGGACGCTCTTGTCGAGGCCGTTGAAGCACTCAGTGACCTGGGTGCCGATGGCCGAGACGGATCATTGCATGGCCTCGATGCGGGCCATGATCTCTCGCCTGGTGTTATCCGCGCGAGCACGCAGCTCAGCACCATCAGACTTGGAAGGAGACCGAATCGGCGAGCGTGAGCCTCCATAACGGCGTCCGCCCTGCGCCGCGGCGGCGTCATCTCCTGGACTGCTGGCCGCTGTGCTCATTGAGCCAGGAAGCCCTGGCAGAAAGGAAAGGATGGGGAGAAAGAGAGTTGGATATGCGGAGTGTGTGTAGAGTATGTCCGCCTCGTTTTGACAGGAGGATCGCTCACTGCAGTGGGCTGCCACACCCAAGAAACATATCTTGAGCCAAAATGGCAACGGAAACATCATTCCACTCCTCCCACTCCTCCTCATCATGATCACCGCCATCCTCTTCGTCACTATCACTCCTCCTCTTCCTCCTCCTCCCCCTCTTCCTCCTCCTCCTCCGCCTCCTCCTCCTCTGACTCGCTCGCCCTCCTCGCTCCTCGTCCGCCTCGTCACCCCTGTTCGGGATGAGGGGGAGTGATGGGGAGGAAGGGGAGGAACGGGGCGAGCCAGGGATGAAGAAGGATGGTGGGGAAGGGGAGGAGCGACGATGGCTTACTATACAAGATATTGTGATCTGTAAACGACAAGGAAATTCCATAGCGAGGGCAAGCGAGGCGGAGCGGATAAGAAAACGAAAAGGCAGGAGGACGATGAGTCGCGAGGACGGCAATTGATGGGCACCGTCTCCGAACGTATCCATTTATACCAACTGAGCATTCACACTCCATGCGCTCATAACCGCCGTACCTAAACCTAAATAAACGCACTAATACGTACTTTCAGCGCCAGTATGTAAACATTTTCATAAGGCATCCATTCATACTGAAACATATCAAAAGCCCAGCATCTCTAAACGTTTCTCAACGCATCGGATTTCCATACTGAAGACATGGCTCAACAAGATACACTATATAACACTATGTTAGATACTGTTTGGGGCATCCTGATCATCCTGAATTGCAGCAGCTCCGAGGGAATGCACATCGATTATAGATTCGGAGGTATGTCTTGCAGAGTCCTGCTCCAAAGGCAGAGAGGCCAGGATTGGACTGCAGGGCAAAACATTGGAGCATCATCCCAACCTCGAATGGTCTTATAGCGGCAGTCCGGAGCATCGCCGGTGCACGACCTCAAGCTGGTGCTCTGAGTGAAGGACGACGGGAGGGGGAAAGAAAAAAGGAACACTCCGTAGAGGCCCAGAGGCTATCCTCACTGTCAGAGGGAGGATCCACCACGCCTTGGAAGCTGACCCCAAGGCTGCACCGAATTCTGGTTCACCGCCCGAGGTTCCAACCTCGAACCTGGGGCCCACGGAGTCGCACAAAAGAAAGGGAAGGAAGGGAGAGGGAGGGGGCCACTAAAGGGATGCAGCGGGGAGGGAACGGGAGAGAGAGGGAGAGGAGCAGATATGCAGCGGGGAGGGCGAGGATGGGCAGGAGGCACAGCATACGGGGGGGGAGGGAGGGGGGGAGGGCGAATGAGCAGGGCGCGGGCAACAGCGCCGTCAAGCTGGCCCAAGCGGCTACCAGAGCGAATGGGTCAGAGAATAGCCCTACCACGCCTCTGCTCCATCGTCATCCTCGTCTTCCTCGTCATCATCACCACACACCCTGTCTGAGCAACGAACGTATGGCTGGAAACGGCCCGCACCCCGGATCGCAGTCAGATCCGGTAACACGGGCAAAGTACGTATGGGGATGCGTGTGGATGAATGACGTGACCTCCAAAGGTCTCAATCCAAACCGCAGATGGGAAAGGCTACGCCACACGAGCCAGACCGCAAGTTGGCCCAAGCGAAGTGCCGGCACGACGTCTCCAACGTTGCATGCTCTCTGTACATTCTGCCCACCACCGTGCTTTTACACGTATTGGGCAGTCAGTATGTTATCGGCGGCCCTGGTAGTCGAGCATGAGGGAAAGCCTCGGAGCCTCTTGAGGGGTACATCGGGTCTCTTGGGCCGTCCTGGGGGCCGTGAAGATCCGCTCGAGGGGACCTCGGGAACTTCTTGCCTCGGAGTCAGTCAGCCCTCTCATCCACACCCAGACGGCCCCAAGAATCCCAACAGGCCACCACGAGGCCCCCCCCTCCAGGTGCCCTCTGGGCGGAGGTGGTTTAGCGAGTTTACTCTTCCAAACCCCTTTCTTCCCCTTCAGGGAGGGGTGTATCACTGCTCCTTCTCAATGTACACCGCCTCCCCCGCCCGACCAGCGACAAGCCCAGGACACTGCGCACCACCCCCCCATCCCTGCAAGACAAGGCAAACAATACTTTTCAACAATATCTTGGGTAATGTTCGGGGGGCCCGCGAGCACTTCGCACTGTTTGTTGAAAGGGGGGCGGGGGTGTCAGCCAATGACATACTGCGCACAGGGCCACCACCCCTGCCGACAGAACAATACAAACTGCACTTCGCGGCTAAGTCTGGATCCTGCGCGGGCATCCCGCGATCATTTTGCATTGGTATTTGACAGGGACGGCAGGGGTGTTGGCATTGGCTTGCTGCGCGCAGGCGCAAGGCGCACTAGACATCATGATGGCCACTCCGCCGCGATTGTGCATTGGCTTTCGGCAAGGATGGCGGGGGGCGCCATGTTTCCCGATGTGCGCGGGCGCACCTGGCACACGCTGCGCGTGCCCCGAACGTGGTGCACCTGGCGCGGCTGGAGCATGCGGCACACTTGGCGCACGTGGGGCACGTGGCGCATCTCGCGCTCCAGGCGTGCCTGGCACACTTGGGCCCCAGTGCGCGTGGCTCGCCTGGCACGCGTAGCGCCCCCCGTCCCAGCGTCGCGCACCTGGGGTCCGTAGTGGTTCCCAGAAGCAACAAAATCGCCTCCCAACACACCCCCAGGGAACATTTCCGGCGCTGCGCCGGGCGTGTCCCCATCCGGCGCTCTCGCTCGAGACATCCTCGCCCCCAACGTACCCCCAGGGACCATTTCCGGCGATGCGCCGGGCGCGTCCCCATCTGGCGCTCTCGCTCGAGACAACATCCTCGCAACATCGCCCCACGGGCCCTCAGCGCACCTCCAGAAAGGACCATTTCCGGCGATACGCCGGGCGCGTCCCGATTCGGCGCTCTCGCTCGAGACATCCTCGCAACATCGCCCCACGGGCCCCCAGCGCACCCCCGAAGACCATTTCTGGCGCTGCGCCGGGCGTGTCCCCATCCAGCGCTCTCGCTCGAGACATCCTCGCCCCCAACGTACCCCCAGGGACCATTTCCGGCGATGCGCCGGGCGCGTCCCCATCTGGCGCTCTCGCTCGAGACAACATCCTCGCAACATCGCCCCACGGGCCCCCAGCGCACCCCTAGAAGGGACCATTCCCGGCGATGCGCTGGGCGCGTCCCCGTCCGGCGCTCTCGCTCGAGACGTCCTCGCAACATCGCCCCACGGGCCCCCAGCGCCCCCCCCAGAGACCATTTCTGGCCCTCCTGGTTCCCCTCCACATCGTCACCCTCCTGCTCCACGCTCGCCTGATCCTCACCCGCGTGACCCTCACTCTCCTGATCCTCCCCCTCGCGAACCTCGCCCTCCTGATCCTCACGTCCATTCTCCTCTCGATCATTTTCCTTTCGCCGGGGAGCGCACGCCCATCTACAGAAACTCCCGATCAACCGTAGGGCGGCTGGCTAATACTCATGTGTTGGGAGGGGCGGGTGGGAGCGAGCAAAACAGGTTGCGTCTGGGAGATGTGTCTTGACCACTGCTCCTATTAACATGCATCACCCGACCGGCGACAAACCCTGGACAGTGCGGCCCCATCCCCCCCCCTCCATCCCTGACAGAAACAATGCACAACCCACTTTGCACCAAAATCTAGATCGTGCGCGGAAGCCCCGCGATCACTTCGCATCGGTTATTGCCAGGATCGGCGTGGGGGGCGGTATCTCGCCTGCTGTGCGCAATGCCGACCCCCCCCGACCATCCCTTGCAACGGACAATACGAAGTACACTTTGCACCAAAACCTGGATTCTGGGCGG
>CAUYUJ010015943.1:172500-237500 GCA_963575745.1 Prorocentrum cordatum
GTCGTCAGGGTGGCTGTCTGCCACTTCGGATCCGCTCGAGAGGGAATTGCCAGGGATGCGGCTGACGGCCGCCTGTGCTCCTCTGTCAAGCTGATTGCCAGGGTGGCCATAGGCCTCGTCAACTCCGCGCACGGAGGGAAAGCCAGGGTGACGGCTGACGGCCGTCTGAGCTATTGTAGGCCTCGGTTCACCAGGGATGCGGCTGACGGCCGCCTGAGGTCTTGAAGATCTCTCCCCGTCAGGGTTACGGCTCATAGCCGACAACTCTGATTGTCCCCGCGGCCCAACCTTCCAGAGCCCTGGTGGGGTTACGCGAAGCGTCCAGGAAAGTCCTACCACTCCCCAGCCTCATCAACATCTTTGTCTTCCTCGTCATTATCACCGCACAACCTGCCTGGAGGCGAAGACGAGTCCGCACGTCGCAAGCTACTCTGAATCGCCCCGAGCTTGCTGCAAACCGACGGGCACCGTCTGTCAGCTCGAGGAGAAGTAGAAGCAGCCTGTCTGAGCTGTGAACGCTGGGCTGGGCTCGGCCCAACTCCCAGATCGCAGCCGAGCTCGGAAAAACGGACAAAGTACGTACGGTGACGATTATGCGTGTCTGGCGTGACCTAGTAGCCCGTGTGTGCCTACATTCCAGCTGCACGCGAGACAGGCCAAGCACACGCGAGCAGTGCTACCACGACGTCTCCAACATCGTATGCACTCCTACGGCCCGTCCGCCAACGGACCTCTGGCACGGTGGTAGACTGCCCACAGGCTCTCGGCGGTCCTGGCAGCCGAGCGCGAGAAGACCCCCAGACCCTCGGCTTCTGTGCGCTATCGGCCACTTCTGGGCCCTCTCGCGGGATCGTTCTTTCCTCGAGACCTAAGATCTGAGCCTATGAGGCCACATTGGGTCTCTTACGCCTTCTTGGGGGCCGAGGGGACCCGCTCGAGAGGCACAAATCATCAAGAGAGCAATCGCAAACAGGCCCTAGAAGCTTTGTTTGGAATCAAACTTCTCATCAACACCAAGATGGCCCCAAGAATCCATCCCACCAGGCCCCCTCAAGCTCCCCCCCCAGGCGTTCGCAAGAGACCCCCAAGAGGCCCCCAAGAGGCGCTCAGGAGGAACCCAGGGGGCTCCAAGAGGCCCTCAAGTGCCCCCCGAGAGGCACCGAAGCTGGGAATACTTTGTTGGCTCCGACCGTTCCAAGTAATCCCGTAACCCGCCAAGAGTGAACAGTGGAAGCCAATTTCTGTGCAGCCTCTCGACTATCAGCTGCTGGAGATGCGCTGTGCACTGCAGCATTTTCCCGCGCCGTCCAACCGCAACTCAGAAACGCGACGACGCCAGGCAATCGCAACGAAAATAAGCGCGCGCAGCCCCCGAAAAAAAATGTTGAAACAGAGTACCACGATGACGCGACGAACAATCGCACTGAACAATCGCACTGAACAATCGCAGCCGATCGAGCCCGCCTGTGCAACACGAGCGAAAGTGTAGCATGACGGGGTCCGTGCTAGATGAAATAACTACTTCCATCTGAGAACGAAGTACCAGAAGACGGCTCCACAGCTCCACCATGACCTTTGAGATAAAATTAGAACACTGCTCCACAGCGATCTGCTCTGGCACTGCACGGCCGCCCTGGACGCGGACAAGCGCTGGCAACATAGCAAGGCACTCCTCAGACCCACGTCTGGCGGATTCAGGCTGGGTGGTACGACCGGCCATGCGACCTCAGAGCGGCCAGGCGTGCTGCCGAAGGCGACCTCGGCGGCATGGCCGGCGGGGCTGCCGGCGCCGCGGGCCCGTGCGCCCCACGGCGCAGCTCCCTGGCGGCGGCGCCAGCCCAGCCCCTGGGGATGCCTGCAGCGCTTCCCGCCGCCGGCGCCGCGGCCGCCGCCGGCTCGAGGCAGCCTTCCTCGGCAACCAGGCGCCGCTCCCTCACGCCTACCTCCCAGGGCGAGCACCTCGGCTGCAAGGCAGCCGCGGCCCTCTGCTGCTCCCAGTACGACTCGGAGCGAAGGCGCCTCACGGGGGCAGCTCTCGGCGCCGGCGCCGCAGGCATACTCCTGGCGGTCTGCGGTGCGGGCAGGATGGAGGCCTCCCAGATGGGGTCGAGAGCAAATGGGGTCGGAGAATCCCGCCGCATCGACGACGGTTCACAGATACATCGACGATGCATCGGCTGCGCCGGCGATGGGCGACAACGGCATCGAACCGCGTCACCGATGCATCGGCGACGCGGCGCGATCCACCGACCCCATCTTTGAGCAGGGACCGATCGTCCCGGCATTCCTGTCGGCGCGATCCACCGACCCCATCTTTGAGCAGGGACCGACCGTCCCGGCATTCCTATCGGCCTACCACGACATGCTCATATAATAAGATGATGTTTAAGAACGAATCAGTGTTCTCAGAGCGTAAAACCGAATGACTAAAACAACACTGTCCCCGCCAGAGCTAGTCCGCGCAGATCACAAAGAGCTCTTCGAACATTCTCCCGTGGGCCCTTAGGCAAGTCAGGACGCTTCGCCACTGCTTGCCATCTGCTCCGACCCCATCTGGGAGGCCCAGATCTGCGATGCCAGCAGGAGCGCCTGCTCGAGGAGCACCTTGGGCGTCGCTCAGTGGGGGGCCATACACGGGGGAGGGGAGGGAAATGTGCCCTTCTCGGGCCCTACAGGCCACCGTTGGGGCCCCACACGGCCCCCTCAGGGGCCCCTGCAGGCCCCTTTCCTGCAGCCCCCGCTGCCCCCCATGGACCGCCCCCCCCCCCTTACGCGATGCCCATGGCACCGGCTCCTCGCCGCCCTCCGGCAGCACGGGGGCGCCCCGGCTCCCCTCGCGCGCGTCGGCGCCCGTGGCGCCGCCGAAGTCGAGCAGCTCCGCGGACGGGCACCGCGTGGGGGCCGAGGCGGGGCTCGCGGCCCCGCCCTTCCTGGGCTCGGCGAGGCTCGCCTCGCCGTCTCGGACCATGGCACGAGGGCTGAGCATGCTGGTGTCCTGCTGTTCTGAGAAAAGCGCGTTCCACTGCTCGCAACAGTAGCTACTCGCAGATGGCCTGGATCCGCCGCGGGGAATCTACGATCCACCACGTCGAGGCAAGCAGTTGATTTTTTGTTCGGACGTTGAGAGTAGGCACGATGCGAGTGCAGTCAACCCGTATCATAAGGATGCGCGGTAAGGATGCAAGGGCGTTGGAGGCCCATGTGAACGCTTTTCGAGCGGGTTGGCCAATCAAAGTGGCATAGACCGAGGAAGCAAGGATGCAAGGGTAGCCTTGGGAAGGTTGCCCATCCTTATTATGTGGGCTGACTGCAGTGGAACGCGCTCGGTGAGTTCTGGCTCCCAGACTTCCAACGCACTGAACAGAAACAAGCTGAGATGTTTCGTCGTCTTCCGCTTCTGGGGGGCCCTCGCCGGGTCCCCAGGCCGTCAGCAGAGGGGCTCTCGGGACGCAGAGCTGGCCCCCGGGGAAAGGGTCGGGACTTCCAGGGGCCCTGCAGGGAACAAGAAAAATAAAAAACTGCACCAGCACAAACCTGTGGCGCTCCGCGCGGACGTCCTGGATCTGGGCTGGAACCCCCTCTCTGGCGCGCGGAGCGCGCCAGGGGCGGCGCCAGAGGCGCCGCCAGGGGGCCCCAGCTCGAATACAAGAAATCCGCGCGGAGGGCCAAAAGTGTATGTTTGTGCCAGTTTTCCTCTTGGATGAACCAAAGACAGTGCATCGGATCTCTGGGCTGCTGTTGCTGTGCCGGCGCGCGGGGCCAGTTCGGAGTCCTCCCTCGAAACAAAGCGGCTACGGGTGAGGAGCAGAAAGACGAGGAGGAGGAGGAGAAGGAGGAGGAAAGGGTGAGGAAGATAGGCTGAGACGACCAGTGAGGCAGGGGTGGCGAGCCAGACGCGTGGCTGGCGCCGAGGCGAGAACGTCACTGCAACTGCGTTGAAGAGGGAGAGGTACCACGTCATAGATGATATGTGGAAGAAGCCTCGTGGAAGGGAGGAGGAAGAGTAGGAAGCGAAGTGGGAGGGAGAGAGGGAGAGAGGAGGAGGAGGAGGTCCACTTTCTACGTGGAGGAGATACGCTCGGGCAGCCGCCGTACCCGTGAGACAGCGAGGGAAGAACAGACGGATGAGGACGAGAACGAGCCCCGAGCATCTGGAGGCGACTCTTGGGAGGTCTTCGAGGGAACGATGAGGGTCTCAAAATATCTGGTTGCAGACATATTGAGTCAAATAAGGCTGGAGTAAGCCATGGGTTACGCCAGACTCAGCCGTACAAAACAGGATTAAGCCAGACTGCACCGTTCGATGCCAGTCTGCAATCTAGACCTGTGGGCGGCTGGCGTCTCGTGTCGCTGTTCACGGCGCTCCGTAGATTTCCGTTGGCCAGGATCGGTGAAATGGTGAGTTGACGGTCCCCCAGCCTATACCTAATGCGCCCCACGAAATCGCAGACGAAAAGCGCCACGCTAGGCGCTAAGGACGTCTCGCGGTTCGGCCAGGCCGAAGACTGAAACGAGTCGGGGAGAAGCTTCTGCACAGGGGATCGGGGCGGCCCGAGACCCTAGACGGCCTGGCCAAGCAATGACGCCGACGATACATACTGATTTGTCCTGCGAGAGCGATGAAACGAGAAACTGTGTATCTGACTCGCCTGACTGATGCGGTGCCCTTCGGCTACCGCGTGGAACATGGGGAAACATGAGCTCTAACACGCGAGAATGTCAGGCGCAGCCTTGCCGCCTCACAGTTTCGCCTGAGCCATTGCCAAGTTGAGCATGACCTCTTCGCTTCCACCTCCTGCCAGAGGTCTCAAAGCGATAGTGACCCTTGTGATGTGCCGATGTTCCACCCCCACTATGATATGTAGGTGAGGAGGGAGGAGAACGGGGAGGAGGAGGAGGAGGAGGAGGAGGAGGAGGAGGAGGAGGAGGAGGAGGAGAAGGGGGAGGAGGACCTCCCCATCCTCCCTTCTCCTCCGTCCTGCCGATGGTAGCGGTGGTGGGGAATTTGGCCCACCACCTTGCCATTCGCCAGTGGCCTCGAGGGGAGCCGGCCCCAGACACCGCGGGCTTCTCCTCCTGAGTCGCTTGCTTGGGCACCCCAAGTCCTGCGAACAGCACCGAGAGGCCAGAGATGGAGAGACACAGTAGGGGCTCGACCACAGGAAACCGTCTACCAAAAACCCAACCCTGAGACCCCAGGACGTCCACTGGTTTTGGGTGTGGGAACACCGCGCGCTCTCCATCGCAAAACCATCGAAACCCGAGACACCCAGGGCACAATGGAGGCGAGCAGGGTGTCTCTTGGCATGGGTCTCCACTGTACTGACCCTTTCCATTCGCCACTGGTCCCGTGGGGCACGGGTCCCAGACACCGCGGGCTTCTCCTCCTGAGTCACTTGCTTGGGCGACCCAAGTCCTGTGAAGAGCACTGGATACTCAAGACTCGGCGGCGAGCGAGGAGGGGAAGTGAGAAGGAGAAGGCCTTCTAAGAAGGCGGCAGGACTTATCAGAGGCCCTCGCGCCGTCTGAGAAATTTGCGTCTCTGGGAAAGGCTTAGGAAACTTCTCGGAAAGCGGGGGGGGGACTTCCGAAACTTCTGAGAGGGTCTTCTCCATCTCACTTCCCCCCCTCGCTCGCCGCTGAAAGACCGCTTCCAACCAGCAGCTCTTCCCAGATCCTCGACGCCGTGCTTTTTGTTTCACAACTTCGAGACCCCGAGAGGCCTCGACTCCTCCAGGGCTGGCCTTTCCCTCCAGGATCGTTTCCCCACCCGGCAGGAGCTGGAGCTGCCAGGTTCTACAAAGAGGATCTCCAGGCGCGTTCGCCAGCCACGCGTGACGTGGCCGCCAGGTCCCACGGGCCCCCGACAGTCCCTGAGCATCCCGCGTCGCGTCCTCGACAACCATGTTTACGATGCAAACGTAACATCATATACACCCGAGGGTAAGCCCGAATGAGCGATTTCTGTGACAAGCACATCATGGCATGATTGACAGACCGCTGGGGAGAGACTACCTCTGCGATGTCCCACGAGGGACGCGATCAACACGTGCAGAGGGAACATGTGCAATTGACAGCCGCTAACGATCTCACGGCCCCTACGGCTACCAGCGCCATGCGGGCCGTGCCTGTGGAAGCCTCCGCAGGCTTTCAGGGTCGCGAGGCCCGCGCCTACAGGGAGCCTCGCGTTCCTAGCACTTTGCGAAAACATGTTCTCCCTGCGCACCAATGCCATCTGGCTCTCTATAGGCTCACTTCTGGCGTGTTTGGCCAGCAAGGTGTGCCTCCCTCCTCGTCGCCGTCGTTGCCTCCTCTCATCTCCTCTGTGCCTCATCTCCTCTGCATGGAACCCTTGCTGGCCAGAGGGGCGCATACAGCCGTTTCTTGAAGCATGCCCGCTTGCACCATTTTCTCTGTCTTAGGTTTCTACTGCAAGCATCGTTGAGGCCTGCTTTCCACTTCCGTTTTTGTTGGGGAGAAGGCCCTGCTGCCTTCACAGCTAGATTGCGTGAATCCGCCGCCACGGCCGTCTGTATACAAACGGCTTCGGTGTCCTGCGGAGCTCGACTGGTGTCCGTCTTTCCTATGCACACCCTTGCGTTTCCCCTGGATCTGGTTGACCCAAAAGGGGGTCCAGCGACAAGGAGTGGTGCAACAGATTTGGTGCAATAGATTTGTGGGGTTGCACTATATCTGGGGCGTGCAATACATTCTGGTGCGCAAATGTATTGCTGGATTTTGCGCGTGCAATGCAGTAGCTGCAACACAATGCAATCAAATTCTCCGGCGCAGTAAATTTGCAATACAAGCCCCCCAAATTAATTGCACCACCCCCTTTCAGCTCGACCTCTTTTTGGGTCAAGAGTTGCATAGAAAGGCACGTGGATCGCCAACGGCTGTATCCCTCATTGCGCGTCATCGGGATATGGTGTGTCTTTGGTCGTGTCGGTGCCTCTTGCCTTGGGAGGTGAGGCTTGGCATGCTGGGCAGGTTCCTGGCAATGTTTATCTACGTGGACCCTGCTTGATACAATCCGTCGGGACGGCGAGGCCAAACGATAACGTGCGAGGCGAGCATTGATCCATGTCCACCGCCTGGGAACCGACGTCCTGGTGCCGCACCGGGCGATGGCTATGGATATATTTCGGCCCCTTGGGGCCTGATTATATCCATATCCTCCACCTGCCGAGATCCCCGTGGCCATCCCTGCCCCCGCAGGTGGGGCGGGGACGAGAGAGGGACGGTGCGGCACGGGAGCGCCTGGGCGGGCTCCGCGCTCGTGTGCGGAGTCGTTCCCATGTGAGGCCCAATCGCACGCGCCTCCGGCCTGTGCCAGAAAAGACTGCGCGGAGAGGTTGCCCGCGGCCTGCAGCTGGAACCGGGCTTCGACAACAACCTCTCGCCAATGACAGACAGGAAGAGCCTACGCGAATCACAGACATCAGAGACCATCGCCCAAAACGGGCACACGTCAACACCATACGTACATCCTCGACATGTCATGCAGCAGGCCTGGACAAAGTCGCAACGCTGTTGTCAGACGAACAATCATGAAACTTACAGCTCACGCAATCAGCACGCATGCGGCCTAGTAAGGTTATATACTCTAGCAAGGGCCCCACCCACCCCAGCCGTGGACTGATGCGTGCATCCCCCAAACAGTCGGCCCGTATCATAAGGATGCGCGGTAAGGAGGGACTTGGGCGCCCATTTCGAAACTTTTCGAGCGAGGCGCGGCCAACGAAAGTGGCCAAAGATGGGCCGAAGGAGGAAGGATGCAAGGGTACCATTGGGAAAATTGCCCATCCTTACAATGTGGGTTGACTGTACTCCCTGGGCCGTGCATCCCCCATACCCCGCCGCCGTCCCCTGGGGCCGCGCATCCCTCAGACACCCGGTGAAAACGATGAATCCGCACTCGCAAAACCACGGCTCTCCGACAAAAAAAAACGAACTATGTGTTCGCGTCCCGAGCTTCGAAGACAGCACATGCAGGCAGCCACAGATACCAAGATGGCCCAAGATGCCTCGAAATCGGCCCAAGATGGCCCCATGGCGGCGAATATGTCCTCAAGACGCCCAAGATGCCCCAGTGAGGGCTCAAAAGGGCCACCACAGGACCTCCAAGAGTGTCCGAAGAAGCCAGCATCTGCGATTTCTCTTGACGTTGTTTCTATGGTGTTCGCAATCTCGCTTTGTCGGGCTTCCTTCAGCTCAAGCCTGCCCAAGAAGCCTCCACGGTGGACCCAAGACGGCCCAAATGGTGCCCAAGAGGAGCCTGAGATGGCCCAGGGGGGCCCCACGATGGCCCAAGAGACAACTAAAAAGGTCCCCAAGACGGCCCGAGATGACCTCCCGTGAGACTCGAGATGGGCTGGTAAGGCCCTTCGACGGCCAAAGACGGCGCCGATACAGCCCCACGACCGCCCCCAAACGCCCACGAAAACGGCCAAGGAGGTCCGAAGACGGCCCAAAAGAGTCCCTAGGCCCAAGACGACCTCAAGAGACCCCCTGCCTCACAAGAGACCGAGACAGCCCCAAGACGGCCGAAACGAACTCCACGAGAGATCCTCGAATGGTGAAGACGGAAGGCATCACATGCGGACGGCCTTCCTCTTCCCCCTCCTCCTCCTCCTCTTGCTCCTCGTCATAACCACCAGCACTTACAACAACAACAGCACCATCAGTATCATCAGCATTAGCATCAGCATCATCGTCATCACCAACAACAGCAACAACAGCAAACACAACAACAACAACAACAACAACAAAACCAACAACAACAACAACAACAACAAAGTTGCAAAAGTTCGTGGTGCTTCATGATAGCGTCATAATGATCTGGGTTTCGTCCGTCATCTCCGCGAAAGCGGGCGGGCGGAAACTGACTCCTGTTCCAACCGCGCCGAACCGTCCCCCTTTTTCGAAACTCAGCTGGCTAAGCTCAGCCGGTTAAGACAAGAGCAGTCGAACCAAATATCACCCAAAGACTAAACCATCTGGTTTAAACAAGGAGATGACAAACAACAAACTCGGTATGTTGCGATCCCAGCGCTTAAACCGGAGTTCTACAAATTACTTAGAAATCACACCGGGTGTGATGCTGCCCCTGTGCATGCAAGACGATTGCAGTTCACTCAGTCACGGAACGTCTGGAATGCCGATGTAAACCTCATCGTCCTCATCACGGCTCCCCCAAGCCTGGAAACACGAGCTGTCGCGCGTGACGGCCTCCCGCGCCCCTCGAACGGTCGCCACCCTGAATGCCGGGCTGGCACGGTGGCGGGACTTGTCACCGGCAGCTGGAGAACCCACGTGAGAAAACATGAAAATAATCAGCCACCGTGCCCTGAAGCATGACGTGGAGTGTCCTCGACTCCTTCGAATCCTCCGTCATCAGTGGTGAGGCTCTTTCACGGCGCCCACAGCCTCGAGTTTGGGGCGCTCCCGGGCGTTCCTGTTTTTCTTGGGCGCGGCCGGGCGTTGTCGCAGTCCTGTCTCGAACGCACGAAGCCCCCAAGACGGCCCCAGAGGAATCCAAGAAGCCCTGCAGACAGTCCAAGAGCAGCCCCAGCCACCCGAAGGTCACTCCAAGACGCCCAAGACGGCCTACAGGCGGCGCAAGAGGCCCCCAAGACACTCTAAGGGGGCACCAACAGGCCCCCCAAGAGGGCCGCGAGAGGCCAAAAACACAAATCTCCTCCACGTTTAAAAGAATAGAAGCGCCCTCGCAACATCGACTTTTCGACGCTCTAACACGGCCAAGGATGCCCTACAAATCAACCCAAAACAGCCCAAGATGCCCCCGAGAAGGCCCCCAGAGTGCACAAGAGGATCCCAAGAGAACCTGAGAGGCTCCGGGGACGGCCCAAGAGGAGTAGAGCTTTTACTGCCCGCGAAAGAAAGGTCGCCACCACCTCCCCTTCCCATCCGCTATCCTCTCAAAGCTCCGGATAAGGGCACCCCGCTGTCCATCGAGACCCGCTTCCGAAACTTGATTCTCGATCGAAGCGAGGTCGAGATGGAGCTGGGCCTGGGCGGCGGGCGCTGGACCAGCGCTCCGGAAGCTGGCTGATACCCAGCGATCTGCCCCCCTGTTGGTAGCGATCCCGGGCCAGGCTGAACCCTCCGCACGTTAACAAGTGGGCACCTCGGTTCTGCATCATTTGCGCGGCGCAATGTCGGCGCGCTGGTCGACATCCAAGGTCGCCCGCTCAGGCGCCCCCCCACGCGCGCCCGTGGCGACCCCATGCGGCGCTGGGAGGATGAGCGCTCCTTTCAGGGGGCGGACGCCCTGCCCTATGTGGGCGGGCGCAAGTGCGAGCCGCCGAAGCGGGCTCCACTGGCCGAGCTGCCGAAGCTGGCCCAGGGGCGGCTCGCTGACCAAAACGCTCGCCGGGAGCGCCCCCGAGCTGCTCCCCGCGGCGGGCTCGAAGTGGAAACGCCGAGGTGCCACTGGTTTCTCGTGCCCGCTCCAAGCCGTCGACGCTGCCGCCTGGGACCGCACGGCCGGCCGCGCCCCTGGCGAGACGCTCCGCGGCCTACCGCCGCGGATCCCCTGTCGGGGGTAGAACGCGTCTGGCCTCCGAGGTGCCCGTAGGACAAGCTCTGCAGACGCTGCGCCCTCGAAGGTGGAAGCTAAATTACACGGCGCACGGCGCGCGGCAGGTGGAGCCTGCTCCACAGGGGGACGGGGCCTCCTCACGCCCAGCCGGGCCATTACACTTGAAGCATCAGGTTCGCCGGAGTCGATCAATTCCTCGCGCGCCCGTCTCTCCAGGACAATCTTTGGCGACGTGACGACTGAATTTGCTTCGCCGCCAAAGCGAGGCGCGCGCGCTTCAATGAGGGCGCCCCCGAGCTGCTCGCTGTCATCGCTCATGCTGGTCGTCGGGTAGATCCTCCAGAGGGTGGGCGTCTTCGCGACCGGTATCTGCTCGAGGTCTACGTCGAAGTTATCCGGGCTTGCCGGCGCAACTCATCCGTACTTTACATAAACGGCGGTGCGACCTCCATCGCTTGCAAGAACCGACTCGCTCTGCTCAGCAGCGCGCTCGCATAGCGCGGGGGGAACATGCTTCCTGTAGCCCCTGCAGGACTGGTCGACCACCAAATCTGAGCAGCTGCAGCTGCTGCCTCCTGCGTTCGCCTTCTGGACATTTGGGGCCTTCTTCTCTTCAGTATCGGCCTTCAACGGCACTGAATCGTCAACTTCTAGAATATCGGGCTATAGCTGCCTTCCACAGCCTCGATCCCAGCCGCTGGACCCCTGCGCCCCGGAACCCCCTTAAGCAGTCGTCTGTCGCTGGCCCTGCAAGCCTGCCGCTCGTCCTAATTCAATAGTTCAGGTTGTTCACTTGCTCCTTGTTCCACGGCCTCCCGACATGACTGCGGGAAACCATCCACACTTTCAACGACAACGTCGCCACTCGATCTTGCGCAAGTTCCAGCCACTGCAATCAACTCTCCTGGCTGGTCATCGGCCCCCTCTCTTCTATCGCCGTGATCTTCGACACAAACTTCCACTCGTTCTGGTCCTGCACCCATTCCGGTAGCCTCAACCCTGCCAACCTTCCCATTCCTTGTTCCTGCCATTTGTCAGGTCGCAGTCCAATCTCCACTGGGCTGGGACTCCGCGAACTCGCCACTCGGGCCTGTCCCTTCCGGAAATCGTTCATCAGCCGCCGCTGCGTTTCTGGTAGGTCCCCAGGCGGAAGCAGGCGGAAGCTAACAATTGCTTGTGAGCCTCCGAGCTTCGGTGCTCTCGATCTGGAAGATCGCCGCGGTCTGAACCTCGTGCACTCGGAGAAGGTCGGTGTCCTCGGTGACCAGGACTCGCCAAACGTCCTGGACCCTGCTGCACCTGCCCTCGTGGACTCGTTCAAGGTCGGTTTCTGGGGGTGGGCCACGTCCACGATTCCACCAGCATGCGGCTCCCCACCACGGTGTTGTGGTTCTCGGGTGCAGCCGCCGCTCCCCCAGGGGCAGCTACCTTCTTCTTCTTCGGATATAATTGTCAGCGACATTGCAACGAACATCAGGTCACGTCCCCCGATCGTGGCGTCAGACTTCAAATTCAATGTTACTTCGACTGTGTTGCCTGCGATTGGTTCCTGCAACAGCCCCCAGCTGAATGGGATGAATTGTCCAACAATCCACCGTTTCACTCATAGCGCACCCCTCCCTGAGGAGCCACCGAAGTAGGCTGCAAGGGGCTTCGGGAACAGGCGCTGTTGTAGCCCTTCACACTACCAAACGTCAACGACGATGCCGCTGGTACGATGGACGACCAGTGGTGATAGTCAGTTTCCCTCATGTGCGAAGAGCAAACCAGTCAGGGTTGAGCCAAACATGGCGATGGCTAATGATATGATAGATGGCAATAAGGTGTATCACCACTCCGAGGTTACACCGTCTACATAAGCGTTTCCTTCGCAGCGCCCGTCACAAATGGAGATGTGATGAAGACAGCTGTTCCATATTGCTCTGTTTCACGTCTGAGGCCCCAAGAAGCCAAAAGAGGCCCACTGGAGGCCCCAGCAGTTCACTATGAGGCCCCAGCCCCAGGAAGCCCCCAACAGACCCTTCAGATGCCCCAA
The DNA here is from genome assembly GCA_963575745.1 of Prorocentrum cordatum. Lineage (NCBI taxonomy): Eukaryota > Dinophyceae > Prorocentrales > Prorocentraceae > Prorocentrum > Prorocentrum cordatum. The sequence continues at coordinate 185,100 of CAUYUJ010015943.1, forward strand.
AGAGGCTTCCAGGAAGCTCCCACGAAGTCACAAGACGGCCTCAAGGGGCCTCGTTCCCCTTCTCCTCCTCCTCCTCCTCCTCCTCGGCCTCCGCCTCCTTCGTTTCCTCCATCTCATCCTCTTGTCTCTTTCTCTCCCAGGTGTTCCCCAAAGGGATTCCACAACGGCTGGGGCAACACATAGTCCAATAGCTTGGCCTGACTGTGGCCCAAAGTTTGGCCGCATGGACGATTCCGAAAGGTCAGACGTGAGCAAATATGAACCAAATCGCATTCTAGTGACGCGCAAGACGCTCTCCGATAACATGCGTTCGCATCAGCTCCCTGACAGGGATCGCTCCGAGCAGGGTATGTGTCTGCTTGTGGGCAGCGTGAACTCGTCTCCAGGCTTTCTCTGTCTGCTGGCTTCTGCCGCCGCTGTGCGCCCCTCGCACTCGTGCCACTCGCCTTTACAGTCGGGCTGCTGGCCGTCTCTTCTTCTTTGTGGCCCCTGTATTAATGCTGCACTGGCCGTTTCTCTTCGCACCCTTAGGTGGTCTGCGTTGGGCTTGTCCGTGATAAGTTTCCTCTTCCTGCATCTGTGCGTGTGGCTCCGCTCGCATCGACGCCTGCATGGCCTCATCGGCATGCTCCTCGTACATTCGCTTGTTGCGTGTTGCCAGCATGCGTCAGCTTTCATTCTACCCCCCCCATCTGCAACGTGAGGTAGTAATCGAACTAAGCGCGCCCCGATTAGTACACGCTGCAGTGGTGTCACCCGGCCGCTGGAAGAAAAAGTGTGGCCTTCCAGGGCCCGCCAAGTGACGGACTCTAGAGATCAGAAAGCTGTCAAAAGCCTCCCGTCGTAGGAGGAGGAGGAGGAGAAGGAGGACGAGGGGGAGGAGGAGGAGGAGGAGGAGGAGGAGGAGGAGGAGGAGGAGGAGGAGGAGGAGGAGGAAGAGGAGGAGGAGGAGGAGGAGGAGGAGGAATGAATATTCAAGGCCGGCGGGGGTTGGGGGCTGGGTTGGCTCGAACATGACGGCGACTTGCGGGGGGGCCCGATCCTATAGCCATCACGCGTACCTCGCGGTAGATGCGCTCCACGCGGCTGCCGGCGCCACCTCGGGTGAAGCTCTGGCCCCCGAGGATCTGGCTGGCCTCGCGCGCGCAGAGCTCCATGAGCTTGGATCCCCCGACCTGCAGCAAATCAGAGCGAGGGGTGGGGCCGAGGGGTGGGTTGAGGGAGGAGGAGGGATGGGGGAGATCGGGGGAGGGATGAGCGAATGGGGTGAGCAATCGAGGACTGAGGCTCTGGGGTGATTTGGACCTCCCTGAGCCTCCACAAGCCTCCAGGGACCTCTGGATGTTTCCAAGGAAGGAGGAAGAGGAGGAAGAGGAGGAAGAGGAGGAAGAGGAGGAGGAGGAAGGCGGAGGGGGGAGGGGGCGGGGCAACGAGCCAGGCATAGATCCAGGTCCTGACTGTGGGGCCATTGTGGGCGGGGCGGGGAAGAAGGGCAGAGGCGGAGCGGGAAGGGGCGGCGGTTCATCGCTCTGGATCAAGATGATCTGAGCCCAGGAACCCCAAGGGATCCGAGCTCGCTGCAGGCTTACAGGGTATCTAAACCCGTCTTTGGGGATGAGGTGGTCATCGGCGAAACACTGAGAATGTAGTGCAACTTGCAAGAAATCCGTGCTACCAGAACCCAAGATATGTCCGACAACGGGCCACATTCTTACCGTAAACGGGATGGCCGAAACCTAATGCCAGTGGCCGTGTTGGAGATAGTCCACGGGTGTGATGCCACTGGCCGTAGAGGAGAAGGTCCACGGGCCGGATGTACGGGGAGGATGTGAATCCGAATGCCCAAATATGAAGATTCGGCCATGTCCTGAAAAGCCCTGGGGTTGACACTCGCCAGTAGGCTTTCAACTGAGATGGGACTTCCTGAATCATTGGCCCTGGAATCCCTGACCTCGATGTGCCTCCGCCGTTCCCAACAGGTCGCCCGAATGCTCGTGCCAGAATAGGCGTCCGCGCAAAACACGTTACTCGTTGCGCCCCAAGGCCCCTGAGCAGGGCCACTCTGGCAAAGGCCTCGAGCACAAACCCCGGTGGTCTTGGCGCTCCTGCGGCTGTCCTATTCGCAGTAGGGCTTTAAGCAAAGAGCGTGGGACCTGTATGTGTGTATGTGTGTATGCATGTGTGTATCTGTGTATGTGCGTATGCATGTATGCATGCGTGTATGTATGTGTGTGTATTCGCGAGACGGCAAATGATATTCATTGGCCAATAAGGGCGCCGACCCGGCCAAGACCCTGTGCGACGCTCGGTGTTTGAACCCGGCACCCTGGAGCTGCGGATGGTCGCCGGCCCGAGAAAGAGGGGCAGACCGAGGCAAACATGGGGCCATCTAGTTTGGAATAACTGTCTCAAGGTCTCTGGCTCCCGCGAACGACTCGCTGCCTACTTCCACCAAGACGGTGGTGCAGATCGAGTTAGAGCGTGGGAGCGCGCGGTGAAGGCTTGGGCCGGAAGCTGAAGGCATTCTGGCTGCATTTGGTGATTATTTACTATACGTTTCACCCCTGCTAACGCACCGTCTGGCGCAAGGCGTACTTTACTTGACTTGACTATGTATGTGTATATGTGTATATGTGTACATGTGTATATGTGTGTATGTGTATATGTGTGTATGTGTGTGTATGTGTGTATGTGTCTATGTGTGTATGTGTATGTATGTGTGTGTGCGCCGGACTCCCCCCACTTTTCGGGCTGGGGTCCGTGTCACCATGCACAGCGGGGTTTAGCTTCGATTGGGAGGCTTCTGAGGGCCCATGCCCGAACAGCCCCCCTGGTCGGTGGCCCCCCCCGGTGACGCACCCCAGCAGCGAGAGAGGCAGGACAGCTGGTGCGTTCGGACAGGATGTTCGAGGGGACTCCAGCCGTGGCGCCAAGGGCCCTCAAGGGCGGGCAGCGGTATCTGTGTGTTTTCCTCCGCTGAGAGCTGGGACCCCTGAGGGCTGGCTTCTCCCGACCTTGACGAGCGCCATGTAGCCTCCGAGGTCGGCGTCGGGAACGCCACACTTGACCTGGTAGGCGTAGTTTTCCAGCGAGCGCTGCGTCCCCTCGAGCCCCCGGGCCATCTCCGCGACCTTGTGGCGGATGACCTGATGATCTATGAGCCTCTTGCCGAATGTCTTTCGCCTTCTCGCGAAAGCGATCGAGTCCTCGACGCAGATGCGCGCGAACCGCAGCATCTGCACGGTCAGGACAAAACGCTCGTGGTTGAAGTTGATCATCGTGTACTTGAAGCCCTGTCCCTCCTGCCCGACGAGGTTGCCCGCAGGAACTCGCACGTTGTCGAACTCTATGTAGGTTGTGTTAGATGCCCACCAGCCCTGCGTCTGCATGCGCCGCGTCGTGATCCCAGGCGTGCCTCGCTCGATCACCAGCATGCTCGCGCCCCCACGGCCCTCTGACGCAGCGCCGGTGCGAACCAGCACCGTGAAGAAGTCTGCCTTCATGCCCCCAGTGATCCACTTCTTCGCACCGTTGACGACGTAGAAGTCGCCCTCGCGCACCGCGGTGGTGCTGACGGCAGCCACGTCGGAGCCACCCCCTGGCTCGGTCACGCACAGGCAGCACGCCTTCTCGCCCGTGATGCAGGGCCGAGCCAAGCGCTCCTTCAGCGCCTCGCTGCCGTAGACGAGGACAGGCGGAAGGCCGATATTCGTCGGTACGATGAGGCCTGCGAGCAGCCCGCCCGACCCGCACCGCGCCAGCTCGTCCCAGAGGATGAGGTCGAAGAAGGGGTCCACCTTCACTGCCTCCCAGGATCCGTGCCACGGCCCCTCGCTGCCCTCCGGGGGCGTGCCCCCGAACTCTCTGGGCCACGTGGCGCCGTAGATCCCCGCGGCATAGGCCTTCACGCGGAGCTCCTCCACCGGGATATCGCCAGCCTCGTCCCAGGACTCCGCGAAGGGCGCGAGCTCCCTCTCCTCAGCAGGAAGGAAGAAGGGCCCCGAGGGAAACAGGCCCGTCTTGTTCCTGACCGGCCTCGGGCACCGGAGAGGGCCCGGCCGCAAGATCCCGAGAGCGGCGGCAGATCTCCAGAGCCCTCTCCCTCGGGACCCCTTCCCTGGAGGCTTGGAACTGGGCACCGACATCAACACATGGGGTTGCCTCTACGGGGGGAAGACGATCCCAGATTTGGGTGTCAGTGGTAATCTCTCGGCCACCCAGGAAGCCCAAATATGACCACCGTCACCGAGATTGGTATCCCCATCCCTCGGTGGATGCACACCGCCGATGCGGGTGTTGGTGTCAGCCTCTAGGCCTACGACTTCCGGCCGCACCGATCTCCACGAAGTCCCGGCAGCGCTCCCGCCAACGCTGGTGGTGCTCGTTGTAGAACGGCGAGCGCTGCCCCTGCAGGTGCCCGGGCTCCGCGAACGGGACGTCCGAGCCGAAGCGCAGCGGCTCCATTCGGCGGCGCCGGCGTGCGGCGCAGCGGCCGCGGGGCTCGTGGCGCCCGCTGGCGCTGCGGGTCGCGCGGCCGAGCCAGGGCTCGCGGGACACTGGGCTGCGCGACCACCCGGGGGGCACCGGCGCGGGGCACCCCCGCAGACAAAAAAAAACGCCACGGCTCCATATGGGGGGTCGAAGGCCAGGGGCCCCCATCCGCGAGGCCGTGGATGTGGATGTGCTTCCCGCCCACCAGCGTTATGCTGTTCCCGTCGTGCTGAATGACGAACGAGCAACGTACACACACACACACACACACACTGGAGGGACGTTGGGACGCTGAGAGGCGCACTGGCTATAAGTATGGGTGCGGGTTGTCGGACGTTGGGAGGAGGGACGTACCCATAGGAGGGACGTTGGGAGGAGCACTGGCTACGGGTATGGGCGCGGCTTGTCGGACCCCCGGGGCGCTCCCGTTCCAGCGGGGGCCCCCGTCCGACAATACGCACCCATAGCCCCGGCCGTCCCACCTATGGGTATGGGTGCATGCTGTTCGTTCGTCACTCAAGGACCACATCCCAGAACTCATTCCAAGCACCCAGAAGAGCATCGAAACAGTATGCCCGGCCCGCTAGCGCAGGTCGAGTATCGCCTCCCGGGGCCCGACGCGTGAGCACGCTGCAGTTTCGGTACTCTCTTGGTGATCGAAATTCTTCCTGGCGGTCAGGGCTGAAGCAGGTTGGGATACCACAGCACGAGCGCAGGAGTGTTGCTTTGACTTGCCCGCGCGCGCAGGTGTAAGGCTCGCGTATCGGCCTGCCTGCGCGCCAGGCACAAGGCTTGCGGGTTGGCTTGCCTGCCCGCGCAGGCTGTGGGCTCGTGCGCTGCCTTGCTTGCGATCGCGCAAGCTTGTGCGCTCGCGGGCGCTCCCCAGGCGCTCCCCAGTCGCCTCCAATCGTCCCCTGGCGCACCACGGGCTCCCCAGGCCCAGGAACAGTCAGCATCGGATCGGAGAGCCGGATCGGATCGGAACGTGTACCGCATCGGAGCGCATCGGCTCAGAGTTGGAATCGAATCGAGTCGGGCCGTCCAGAGCCGATGTCGAGCCCGATCGATCGGATCGAAACAATCGGCGGCGAGCCCTTCTCAGAAGGCTCGGGAGTCCCCAGGCCTTCTGAGAGGTTGTCTAAGCCCTCCCCGAAGACACAAAACACCTCTTAGAAGGCCGAGGCCTTCTGTGAAGCCCCGCCGCCTTCTGAGAAGGCCTTCTCCTTCTCAGTTACCCCCCTTTCGGCTACACGCATGAGTGTGCGCGGCTTTTGGGGGCCGCGGGGGGCCCAAACACAAGAGCGCAAGGCGCTACTATCGCATCGCGCTCGGCGATCGGGAGGCCCCGGTGGGCCCGCACCAGAAAGGTCACTCCAGCGAAAGGTCACTCGTACGTCTGGTCTACACTTCCCCCCCCTGCTTGGGGAAACCAAGAGGTACCGAGACCGCTACTCCCCAGACCTCTCCCAAGGTGCGTTCTGACAAGAATTTCGAGGCAAATCCAGCGGTGGCGAGGAGGCCCTCCGAGGAGGCCCAAAAAGGAGAAAGCGAGGCTCAAGGGTAGCGATATTGGTACCTTTTCCTCCTCTGCTTGCTCGCCGCCAAAATCGACCCTGCCCGGCCCGCCTGCGAGAGGGCCACGGCCGCCTCCGCAGCCGCCGCGCCCACGTGCGCCGCCGCCGCGGAGCCCGCCGCTGCAGCCGCCAGCGGAGCCCCGCCCGCGGGGCACCCGCCGCCGGCGGCCCGATGCTCCGCCAGTGTGCTGGCCGAGGCGCCAGCGCACGCCTCTGAGGGGCGATGGCCAAGATCCGACGACGACGTCTCGACGACGCCTCGAGAACGACCAGACGACGATGACGACGCCCAGGACGACGTCTTGACGACGACGACGACGAGGACGACGACGACGACGTGAGCGACGACGACGACGACGATGACGACGACGACGGCGACGACGACGACAACGTCCCGACGACGACTCGACGACGACGCCGATGTCTCGACGTCTCGACGACGACGACGACGACGCCTCGACGATGACGGCGACAAAGACAACGACGCCTCGAATACGACGACGAGGACGACGAGGACGACGTCTCGACGACTCGACGACGACGACGAGGACGACGACGAGGAAGAGGACGACGACCCCGACGACGACGACGACGACGACGACGACGTCTCGACGACGACGACGACGACGACGACGACGACGTCTCGACGATGACGACGTTTCCACGACGACGTCTCGACGATGACGACGTTTCCACGACGACAAGGTCTCGACGACGACAACGAGGACGACGACGACGACGACGACGTCTCGACGATGACGACGACGACGCCAACGACGACGACGTCCCGACGACGACGACGACGACGACGTCTCGACGACGACGACGACGTCTCGACGACGGCTGCCCCGACGACGACGGCGACGACGTCTCGACGACGACAACGAGAACGACAATGATGACGACAACGTGTCGACGACGACGACAACGACGACGGTGGCGGCGGCGGCGGCGGTGGCGGTGGCGGCGGCGCGCGCCCTAAACGCGTGCGAGGGCCCAATCAGGGCCCAACCAGGTCGCTCGACGACGACGACGACGACCCGACGACGACGACGACGACGAGGACGACGACGGCGACGACGACGACGATGTCGCGACGTCTCGACGACGACAACGACGACCACGACGGCGCCTCGACGATGACAAAGACGTCTCGACGACGACGACGACGCTTCGACGACGACAACGACGAGGACCACGGCGACAACGACGACGACCACATCGACGACGTCTCAACGATGACGACGATGACGAAGCCGACGACGTCTCGACGACGACGACGACGACTCAACAACGACGACGACGACGAGGACAACGTCTCGACGACGACGATGACGACGACGCCCCGACGACGACGTCTCGACAACGACGACGACGTCTCGACGACGACGACGACCACAACGACGACGACGACGAGGACGACGACGAGGACGACAAGGACGACGACGACGACAACCACGACGACGACAACGACGTTTCGACGACGACGGCGACGTCACGACGACGACGACGACGTCTCGACGACGGCTGCCCCGACGACGACGGCGACGACGTTTCGACGACGACAACGAGAACGACAACGATGACGACAACGTGTCGACGACGACGACGACGACGTCTCGACGACGACGACGACGGCGACGACGTCTCGACGACGACGACGACTCGAAGACGTCTCGGCGACGACAACAAGATCGACGCCGACGACGTCACGACGTCTGGGCGACGACTACGACGACGCCGACGACGACGTCGACGACCACGTCTCGACGACGTCGGCGACGACGACGACGTGCCGACGACGGCGACGACGACGACGTCTCGACGACGTCTCGATGACGACGACGACGTCTCGACGACGACGAGGACGACGACGCGGACGAAGACGACAACGACGACGACGACGACGACGACGACGGCGACGGCGACGACTTCGACGACGACGACGGCGACGACGACGACGACGACGGCGTCTCGACGACGACGGCAACGAGGACGACGACGACGACGTCTCGACTACGACGACGACGACGACGACGACAATGATGTCCCGACGACGACGACGACAAGGACGACGACGACGTCTCGACAACGACGACGACGAGGACGACGACGCCCCGACGACGACGGCAACGTCTAGACGACGACGCCGCCGACGTCTCGACGACCACGTCTCGACGACGACAACGACGACGACGATGCTTCGACAACGACGACGACGACGACAACGACGACAACCGCGACAACGACGACGGCGACGACAACGACGTTTCGACGACGACGACGACCACGACGACGACGCCGACGAGGACGGCGACGAAGGCGTCTCGGCGACGACGACAACGACGACGACCGACGACGACGACGACGACGACGACGACGACGACGACGACGACGGCGTCTCGACGGCGTCTCCACGACCTGGACAACGACGACGACGACGACGAAGTCTCGACGACGACGACGACGTCACGACGGCGACGACGGCGACGACAAGGATGTCCCGACGACGATGACGACGTCTCGACGACGACGACGACGCCTCGACAACGACGACGACGACGACGTCCCGACGACGACGACGAGGACGCCTCGACGACGACGACGAAGACGACGACCATGTCCCGACGACGACGACGACGACGACGATGCCCCGACAACGACGACGACGAACACGTCGCGACCGCGACAATGACGACGGCCACGACGACGACGACGTCTCGACGACGACGGCGACGACGACCACGACGACGACGACGACGAGGACGACGACGAAAACGTCTCGGCGACGACGAGGACGACGACGACAACGACGACGATGGCTACGTCCCGAGGACAACGACGACGACGACGACGACCACGACGACGACGACGACACGACGACGACGCCTCGACGAGGACGACGACACCTCGGCAACGACGACGACGACGTCCCGACGACGACGACGACGACGACGACGACGAAGGAAAGGGCGACGTCCCGACGTCGACGACGACGACGAGGACGACCACGACAACGACGACGACGACCACGTCTCGACGACGGCGGCGACGACGACGAGGACGACGACGCCGACGTTGCCGACGACGTCGACGCCGACGCCGACGACGACGAAGACTACGTCGACGACGACGACGACGACGATGTCTCGACGACGGCGACGGCGACGTCTCCCCGACGTTTTGACGACGACGAGGACGACGAAATCGACGTCAAACACAATAACGACGACGTTTCGACGACGAGGACGAGGACGACGACCCCGACGACGACGACAAGGACGACGACGACGACGACGACGACGACGACGACGAGAACGACAAGGGCGACGACGACAAAGACGACAACGAGAACGACGAGGACGACGACGCCTCGACGACGACAACGACGACGACGACGTTTCGACAACGACGACGACGACCACGCCTCGACCGTGACAACGACGACGACAACGACACCTCGACGTCTCGACGACGGCGGCCACGACGACGACGACGACGTCTCGACAACGACGACGACGACGACGACGACTCAACGACGACGACGACACGATGAGGACGATGACGCCTCGACGACGACGGCGACGCCTCGACGACGACGACGACGACGACGGCGACGACGAAGACGAGGACGACGTCTCGACGACGACGACGACGACGACGACGACGACAACGACAACGACGACGACGATGTCTCGACGATGACGGTGGTGACGACGACGACGACGACGACGACGAGGACGACGACGCCGACGACGAAGACGACGACGTCGACGCCGACGAGGACCACGGCGACGGAGACTACGACGACGACGACGACGTCTCGACGACGACGACGCCGTCTCGAAGACGTCTCGACAACGACGACAACGAGGACGACGACGTCTCGACGACGACGAACACAACGACGACGACGTCTCGACGACGACGACGAGGACGAGGACCCCAACGACGCCGACCACGGCGACGACGACGACGACTTCGACGGTCACGACGGCGACGACAACGACGACGACGACGATGACATCTCGACGACGACGACGAGGATAACGACGACGACGAAGCCTCGACGACGACGACGACCAGTACGACGATCACGACGACGTCTCGACGACGACGAGGGCGACGACGACGACGACGACAAGGATGTCACGACGACGACGACGTCGCGACGACGACGAGGACGACGACGTCTCGACGACGACACCGACGACGAGGACGACAACGCCTCGACAACGCCGAGGGCCACGTCTCGACGACGACAACGACGACGACGACGAGGACGATGTCTCGACACCGACGACGACCACGTCTTGACCGCGACAACGACGACGGCGACAACGACGACGACAACGACGTCTCAACGACGACGAAGACGAGGGCGACGACGACGACGACGAAGACGTCTCGGCGAGGACGAGGACGAGGACGAGGACGACGGCGACATCTCGACAACGACGACGACGACGACGACCTCGACGACGACGACGACGACGACGACAAGGACGACGACGCCTCGACGACAACGACGACGACGACGACGTCTCGACGACGACGACGACGGCGACGTCTCGACGACGACGACGACGGCGAAGACGAGGGCGACGACGCGACGACGCCGACGACGCCGACGACGCCGACGACGACGACGCCGACGACGGCGATGGCGGCGGCTCCTCGAGTCATGAGAAAAACACGAAAACATGTTTCGCTGTTTTCGCCTCTGGGGGACATTACACCAAACATGGCTCGGCATGAAAAACCCGTCCCGGGGAATCGGTCGAGACCTCTGGGGGACGAGGTTGGGAAAGAATCATGACGTCGGCGGTCTGGGGATATGGGGGGGACTGGCACAGTGGGGGAAGCATCGACCTGGAATCGGCGATACATCGCTGATAGATCGGCGATGGGACCCCGATAGCAAATTCGCACGTTCATTGGCTGGGTAGGGCTATCAGACCCCTATCGGAGATCATTGGGCGATTGGGAGTCGATGGCTCCCCCCTCTGCCCATCCCCCCTATCCTGCCCCGATAAGCAACACGCAACACGAATCGTGTTGTCACGGAGCTCAACACGCAGACTGAAGACGTAGGTCTGCCGCGATACGTCCGCCAAAACGTTGGCCAACACGTGCTGAACCAACACGCAGCGTGTTGACACGAGCGTTGTGAATATGGTGCGCGTTGCGTGTCAAAACGGGCATATCAGGGCAGCTAAGCCCCCTACCGTTGCCCCTGAGCCGTTGTAGATCTCAGGACACTCGACGTATTTGCTCTCAGGCCATACGAAAAACATGTTCGGGGTATGATGTCCAATGGAAAACAATCAAAACAAAAAATCTCAGTACAACCTCGCGGGCAACCTGGACAACCCGTGCTGATCAATGACGACAAGAGGACGTACCCCAGACAACCCCGTCGGCCCGTGGGCCAACCCGGCGGGGATCCAGCCAAAACCCCCCTGGACCACCGCCCCCTGGACAAGCCTCCCCAGGATTCTTTCCATCAGTAGAAGAAGAAAACATATAAACATAAACTGTTGGCGCTCTGTGCGTATTTCTGGGATCTGCGCAAGACCCCCCTCCCTGGCGCGCGGAGCGCGCCAGGGGCGGCGCCGAAGGCGCCGCCAGGGGGCCCAGCACGGATCCAAGAAATCCGCGCGGAGCGCCAACAGTTTATGTCTATGGCGTTTGTTTGTTCTTCTTCGAAAGACATCGTGAATCAAAATAGCAGTCGATCCCCTACTCGAAGCCGCCTGCAAAGCCCGCGGCGGAGGCGCAAGCGCCGCAGGCGCCGCGGGCGGCGGCGGGGCCGAGGCCCCCGCGGGGCTGCCGACCGGCGAGGGGCAGGCGGCCGAGGCCTGGGCCGACGACGGCGGCGGCGGCGGCGGCGGCGGCGGCGGCGGCGGCGACGACGACGACGACGACGACGACGACGACGACGACGACGACGACGACGGCGGAGGCGGCGGAGGCGGAGGCGGCGGCGGCGGTGGCGGCAGCGGCGCGCGCCCTCACCGCGTGCGAGGGCCCAACCAGGGCGCCCGAGAGCAGTCTGGAAAGGGCTGGCCCGCTCGAAATGGGCCAGGAAGCAGTGGGCATGATGCCCTCTGGCCAGAACCGGTAACGCCCGCTGTTGGGCGGGCGACCTTCTGCCGCAAGCAGGCAGCGCCCGCGGCGACACCGACAAGGAGTCCTGCCCAAGATGAATGGACAGGAACTGCTGTCGGCCCTCGTGCCCATTCTTGCTGTCTCGTTTCGACCGCACCGAACGGAGGGGGGACCCGTTGACTTGGATCACAAGTGGACTCTAAGGAGGGTAGATCTGGGTAGGTCTGGGTAGCAGGTGCCCTGATTGGCCTAGGCGTATTGGATTATTAACTGCGCCAAGAAGTGGGACCAGAGCCCACTCAGCGCGAATCTTCACCCCCGAAAGCTACTGAGAGCACCACCGATCCACTTCTGGGCCAGGCTGGGCCAGATCTGACCCACCTTGGCATCAACATGTATAGACCACATGTGAACCCTACCCCTACCCCCCACGATTTCTCGGGGGGAGGGTGGGGTTCACTTCGCTCGGAAGTTCCCGAACGAAAAGCACCCCACCCTCCCCCTCAGAAATCATGGGGGGTGGTAGGGGTAGGGTTCGAATGTGGCCCCCGAGTGTAACCCACCATCCCCTCAGCAACCCCCCCGGTCATCCGAGCAGGTGAAACGTCCGCCACTCGACGGAGAGATACAGTCGAGAAAGTTTGCTGAGCGTGTCACGGCAGCGGCCCCGACGACACGCTATGCCTTGCGAGTGGATATCGCTCCGCTCCATAGGCCAGGAAGCCTCGGAAAACTCGAGACGTTGACGCCTGGGGACTGGGACGTGGATAACGTGTCGCGCCGAAACGTGGTGGGCCAGAACCGGCGGCGCGACACGATAAGCCCGCGGTCATCCGCGGAAGCTGAACGTCGGCCTTTCGACTGAACATCGCTTCACTGATCCTTCTCCCCAACGGCGTGGCCTGGGCCCTACTGGCAGATGTGACCCCCTCTCGATGAAGATACAGGCCGTTTCCTTCGGGCTCCGATGTGCGTATCCCCAACTCGGGTGGTGGAATGGTGGGGTTGAGATACCATGGCTCGGTCGGTGGTGATAGGGATAAGTGTCGGGGAGACCTAAGACTCGGTTCGGGAGACTCGGGTTGGCCTGACGGGGCCATCAATGAAAATGACGAGACCCAATCTGAAACTTGACGCGAACTCCCGCTGCAGACGTCCCACGAAAACTGGACGGTCAAAATCCAGGACGCGCTCGTCAAAAAACGTCGGCAAACCACCCGAGTTCCAGCTTACTCGATTCTTACGCTTCCCCGAAGGTGGAACGAGGCTGATCGACTGAGGGATACGGTCAACCGGACGGCGTTGGCGGCCGGCTGGGCAGCTGGCATCAGCCCCGGCCTCGAGCGCCCGCTGCTGCCGGGCGGCCGGCACGCCGAGGGCAGAGCGCGACTGTGCGTCGGCGACCGCACCCGTTCGTTCAGCGGCTGCGCGCGCGCGTCGTCGAAGCGATGGGACGCAGAACGGCCAACTGGTGCCACGTGCTGATGTTGGGAGGCGCACGTCCGACGCGAACACGTAGCATGCAAACCTGAAGCTGTATCGTCGTATCGTTTCCCAGGCGGTGTGGCCAGAGAGCGCCCATCACCTAGTATGTGCTATAAGATATCTGAGCGCGCGTCGCCACTGGGAAGCCGACGCGCACATAGTAAAAATATGCGTGGGTCATGCCGAAAGCGAGGGCAACGCTGCCTCTCAGATGATGAAAACTGTGCCATAAGCTGTGCCCGTGCACTGGACCGTCTTGGGGCTCGGGTTCGGCGAAGGCAACGCTGCTCCTGGGATGTTGAACAATTTGAGACCGGCGCTGGAACGGCGCCCGTTCAACGTACCGTGTTGAGGATCCCTCTCGGCGAGGGCAGCGCTGCGCTTTGGATGTTGAGAAAGGCACTGGAACGGCGCCCGTGCACCGTACCCGTGTTGGGGTTCCCTTTCGGCGTGGGCAGCGTAACTCCTGTGATGATCAGAACTGTACGGGAACGGCGCCCGTGCACCGTACCGTGTTGGGGCTCCCGCTCCGCGAAGCCAACGCTACCCCTGAGACTTCGGAAACGGCACTGGGACAACGCACATGCAGCGTACCGTGTTGGGGCTCCCGCTCGGCGAGGGCAACGCTGCTCCTCAGAACTGTACGGAAACGGCGCCCGTGTACCGTACTGTGTTGGGGCTCCCGCTCGGCGAGGGCAGCGCTGCTCCTGAGATGCCAAGAACTGTACAGGGACGGCGCCCGTGCACCGTACTGTGTTGGGACTCCCGCTCGGCGAGGGCAGCGCTGCTCTTCAGATGCGCACAACTGTACGGGAACGGCGCCCGTGCACCGTACTGTGTTGGGGCTCCCGCTCGGCGATGGAAGCGCTGCTCCTGAGATGCTCAGAACTGTAGAGAACGTTTCTTTACTTTCGGCAGTGACCCGCGTCATGGGGGGGTATGACGTAACTCCCCCCCCGCCGTGTGGCTCCGGCACCACAGCCGCGCCCGCGCGCACGACGACGATGAGCGACGAGCGACGAGCGACGACGACGCGAGCAGCATGTAGGTGGCGATCGGCCCCACAGCGCCTGTGTACACCACGATGCTCGCGTGCATCACAGCGCGCGTGCACACCAAAGCGCATGCATTCACCGCAACGGCCGTGTGCAACACAGCGCCAGTGTACACCACAGTGCTTGCGTCCACCACAGCGCCCGTGTACACCACAACGAATGTGTACACCGCAGCAAGCATGTGCAACACACCGCCTGTGTAAACCACAATGCTTGCGTACACCGCAACGCCTGTGCACACCACAGCGCCTGTCTACACCACAGCATCCGCGAGCAGCGCAACGCTGGTGTACACCACATCGCCTGCGTGCACAGGACAGGTAGAAAGAGCATGTAGCTGAGGATCTGCTGCGGACAGCTAAACGCCACGCCGAGGAAGTGCTGATAATAGAATGCGACGTTCTTCCTTCCTCCTTCCTGCTCCACCTCCACCTCCTCCTCCTCCTCCTCCTCATCCTCCGCCTCCTCCTCCCCCACCTCCTCCTACTCCTCCTCCATTTCTCCTCCTCCTCCTCCTCCTCCTCCTCCTCCTCCTCCTCCTCCTCCCCCTCCTTCTCCTCCTCCTCCTCCTCCCCCTCCTCCCCCACCCTTCCCCCCTGTCGTGCGGGTCGGCGCTACAGCGCACGAACGCATTTCAGCATGCACTGCAGACTGGTCGATTTAATCAACCCACTTGGTTCTCGCACGGCCAACTTTGCTGGAGCTTCCTGGACGCAGATGGGGGGGAGTTAGGATGATGCGGGCGGACTCGGGAAGACTCGTAGATTCCAGCGGCACTCTCTTTTTCATTGAATGTCTTTCCAATTCCTATATCGATCGCTCGTTTTCCGTGGAATCCGCAGGCGCTCCATCTTGTCATAAGAGTTCCCTATAACATTCTATATGCAACACTGGTGCTCTGCTGCACACTGTTGCTGTGGCGCACACAGGCGCCGCGGAGAACACAGGCGCTGTAGTGCACGCAGGCATTGTGGTATACACTCGTGCTGTGTTGCACACGGCTGATGTGGTGTACGCAAGCGCTGTGGTGTACACAAGCGCTGCGGTGCCCGTAGGCACTGTGGCACACACTGGCGCTGTGTTGCACGCGGCTGCTGTGGGGGTACATCGGCGGTGTGGTGTACACAGGCGTTGTGGTGCACTCTGGCATTATGGTGTACACAGGCGCTGTGTTGCAGATCGCCACCTACATGCTGCTGCTACCCGTCTTCGGTTATTCCTAGGCATTACCAGACGCCGCAAGCGCAAAACGTGACGTCATTGGCCCCCTCCCCCCAAAATGATTGCCATCACCGGCCCAGAATAATAATAATAATAATAATAATAATAAGTATAGTAATAATATAAAAAAGGCTCCAGCCGCGTCCGCGCGCACGACAACGATGAGCGACGAGCGACGAGCGACGAGCGACGAGCGACGACGACGTCGACGACGACGACGGCGACGACTGCGGACCAGACGCCTGTGCGGATTCCTATGCGGACACCTATGTCCTATTCGGATCCCCGATGTGCACGGCGGCAGTGCCCGGATCGCCACTGGGGGGGGAGCGTTACGTCATAGAGAGGGAGGGGGCGGGGGCCGTGACGCCCGTAATGCCCCCAAACAATGAAGCAACACGCCCGTACAGGAACTGCGCCCGTGCACCGTACCCGTGTTGGGGCTTCCGTTCGGCGAGGGCAGCGCTGCTCCTGAGATGCTCAGAGCTGAACGGGAACGGCGCCCGTGCACCGTATCGTGTTTGGGCTCCCCCCCAGCGCGGTGCGGTGCACAGTTTTCCTGCCCTCGGGGACGACAAACTCTGCACGGCACCACTGTCGGGTCGGGGGGTGGCGGCGCCTCGGGAGGCGCCAAACGCGGTACGGTTTACACAGGTCGTCCGCGGAGACCGCCCCACACCCCACCCCCGCGTCGTGAAAATAAACATAGCAGTGGAAGGTTTCGGGGCAATCTCCTGCCCACGGACGGGAACCCGCAAGCGGTCCCAGTATCGAATAAACACATCTGAGGGTAAAACAGCAATGTCGGTGAATGGGGTCCAGACCTCAGGGTGAAACATCACGACGACGGGGGGCTGGCGAAGAGGCGCACGTAGAATGAGGCCCCTTTGCGTAGCCCTGTAGCCCTTTTGTCATGGTCCGACAGCCATACAGCCGTGCAGCAATATTCTCTCCAGGTCCCCCTCATCCCGTCTCCTCCTCCTCCTCCTTCTCCTCCTCCTCCTCTTCCTCATCCTCTTCATCCTCATCCTCATCCTTCTTCTCCTCCTCCCTCTCCTCCTCCCCCTCCCCCTCCCCCTCCTGCTCCTTCTTCTCCTCCTCCTCCTCCTCCTCCTCCGCCTCCTCCTCCTCATCCTTTTCCTCCTCCTCCTCCTCCTCCTCCTCCTCCTCTTCCTCCTGCTCCTCTTCCTCCTCTTCATCTTCCTCCTCCTCCTCCTCCTCTTCCTCCTCCCAACCCTCCTACCGCTGCTACTCCTACACCTTATACTCATCCACCTTCAGCTCCACATTCCTGAATTCCCGCTTATCCCCCTCCCCCTCCCCCTTGGTGCGAGTGGGCCTCCGCCATACCTCTTCTCCCCTGCCCCAGCACAGCAAGTAGAAGGAAGGGGGGCGAAATGGCTGCGCGAGGGCAAGTCGCGGAGCGACGATGAGGACGACTTCGACGGTGACGATTACGACGACGACTCCGACGACGACGGTGACATCATGACGACCCCGACGACGACTCCGACAATGACGACGACGACGACGACGACGATGACGACGACGACGACGACGACGACGACGACGACGACGACGACGGCGACGACGACGACGACAAAGACGGCGACGACGACGACAACGACGACGCCATGCCGACTCCGATGACAGCGGCGACGACTCTGACGACGACGACGACGTGTCTGACGACGGACCTCACGACGACTCCGACCCCGACGGCCCCGACGGCCCCGACGACGGCGAGGACCCCGACGGCGGAGGCACCGACGGCGACGGCAATTAACGAGCGCGCTGGGGCCCGGGCGCGCGCCGTGCTGGTCGGGCGGCAGGAGAGCTCCCGCGACTGCTCTCGGAACGCACAAGGCGTTCCGGCCCGCCCGTCCCCGCCCTGGACGGCGCCAAAGTCGATGCCGAGGCGTAGCGGAGAGGGGCTCGCAGACACAGCCCGCCTCGCTCAGGGGCGGGGGGGGGGGGCCGCATAGCCCCAGAGCGTGCAGGCCACCTCCCCAATGGCGCCGCAGGTGTACGGTCGGGAAGTTCGATACGACGGATGGCTAGATCTGGGTAGCAGGTGCCCTGAGTGGCCCAGGCGGACTGGATTGTGAACTCCGCTCAGAAATGGGGGCAGAGGCCACTCAGCACAGATCTTGACCCCCATGAGCTACTCAGGGCACCTTCAGTCCACTTCTAAGCCAGGCTGGGCCACATCTGACCCACCTTGGCACCCACCTGTAATCCCCCATCCCCTCAGCAAATCCCGCGGGCATCCGATCAGGTGAAGCGTTCGCTTCTCGACGGAGGGATACGGATGGAAAGTTTTGCGTAGCGTGTCGCCGCGGCGGTCCTGGCGACACGCTATGGCCTGAGAGCGGATAGCGTGTCGCTCCATTCGGCGGGGCGGGATGCTGGGAAAAGCTCGGGACGTTGACGCTTGCGGACTGCGTGGATAGTGTGTGGCGCCGAGGCGTGGTGGGCCAGAACTGGTGGAGCGGCACGCTAGCCAAAAGTTCCTGGCCGCAGCTCCCTATTAGGTCTTGTTTTATTCTGGGCTTCGACATCTGGCCGAGGGGTGGGGAAGGGGGTGGGTCTTGGTCTGGGGCGCTGCTTAGTCGATCTGTTTCTACCAGTCACGCAAGCAGACTGGGTGAAGGGGTCCTGACCAGTCGCCCAAAGCAGCCGCCAAATCAGCCAAGATCTGGTTTCTCTGGGCGGCAAGGAGGGGCCCGCGCCGATCGAGGACCCCCCCAAAATAAACTGAGACCTATGGGAACGATGCCCGTGAGGGGTGTGCCGAAATGAGCGGGGGGGCCACTATGCAAGGTGGAGCTGCCCATGAGACACCAGTCTGAACAAGGGGCGTGCCAAAAATGGGCAAGCGAAATCCGTGCGTGTTCCCTCGCTGGGGTCCTAAGTTGAACTCCATCTGACCTATGATGGGCCAAAATTCGCGCGAGGGGTGTGCCCTTAAATGGGCGGGGGGGCAATGCGAGCTCCCCACTGGCGACGCAGGTGGATCTGTTACAAATGTTGGGCACGATGCGTGTGAGAGAAGGAGGAGGAGGCGAAGGAGGAGGAGAAGGAGGCGGAGGAGATGGAGGCGGAGGAGGCGGAGGAGGCTGAGGAGGAGGAGGAAGAGGAGGAGAAGAAAGGGGATGAGGAGGAGGAGGAGTAAAAAGAAAAGAGACGCGGGCCCGCAGCAGAGAGAAAGCGAAAACTCAACAACACAGGAGGGCGGGGGGGACAAAAGCTCGGCCCTCCTCCTCCTCGTCCTCCTCCTCCTCCTCCTCCTTCTCCTCTTCCCTGCCCCCCCGTGGTGCCTGGGGGGCGTCTGGTACGAAAGAGAACGCGTTTCACGGGCGCTTGCCTTGGGAACATTCGGCGGCGCGTTTCGAAACGGGGGGCGGTCCCCCCCCCCAACACTCGGCGCCGTCGATCAGAACCAGGGGGACTCCCCTCCCCCCTAGCTCCCCCCCCCTCCCGAACCCCCCCCCCATCCCAAGGAGGGGGGTCAAAACCCCCCCCGCCCTCCTGGCGCCGGAGCCGGCGGCGGAGCCGGCGCCGGCGCTGGCGGCCGCCAGCAGCGCCGACGGCGGGGACGCAGCGAAGATGACCAGAGGCAGCCCAAGGGGGGGGCGGGTCCAAACCCCCCCCCGCGCCGGCGCCGGCGCCGGCGCTGGCGGCGGCCAGCAGCGCCGACCGCGGGGACGCAGCGACGATTACCACCACTACCACCACCACCACCACTACCACCACCACCACCACCAACACACCACACAACTACCACCACCACCAGCACCACCTCCGCAAACCACCGCCATCACCACAACCGACCACCACCACCGCGATCACAAACCACCACCACACCAACCCCAAACCACCACCACCACCACATCCCACCACCACCACCACCACCACAAACCACCAACACACCACCACCAAACCACCACCACCACCCACCACCACAACCACCACCACCACCACAACAAACCACCACACCACCACCAAACCACAACCACAACCACCGCCACCACAACCACCACAATCCACCACCACCACCACAAACCAGAAGACCACCACCACCGACACCAACACCAACAACAACAACAACAACAACAACAACAACAACAACAATCATTTAAGACTGGGGACACTCCGTTCTCACCAGTGCCAGGGTTTTCATAGGAGGCGGGCAATACCCCCACTTTGTGGGGGGGCCGGTTCAAGCTCTACCAAATTTCCAAACGACTCTTCGCCACCACCCACACCCAGCTTCCCGCCCTATGACGTTCGGACACTTCACTTCGTGGCATGCGGACGACCGTGGCTACTATTCAGGGCCCCGCGGCCGACGACGACGGCGTGCGCGCGCGAAGAAAAAACGAATGTGTCCCGCATGGTATTATTTGACAGGGATGATGGCCCTGGCAGGTGCGCAACCGTTGTTGCAGAAGTTCGAAAAAGTTGCTCGCAAAAGCCCGTTTGACAGAAATGTTTAAAAAGTGTTGGGTTTCCTACGAATCCGCAAGAGCGCGCGGGATGAAATTTTGACATTTTTTTTGAAAAACCATTGGTTTTTTGATGTTTTTATGTTAAAATCGCTACGAAAACTAAGGTTTTGGAAGGATTTCGTCTTGCGCGCGCGAATGTCCACTTTACCTTATTTTTTGCAAGGGATTCTTGAAGTTTGATTATGTTAGAACAAGAAATTTCATTTTTAGTGTTTTTTGCAAGGGAAAGCGGGCGTCAACAAAACAACCGGATCTGGATGACATCGTTTTACCTGAGACTTCCTCACGAAAATGATGAAAATGAGGCTGCGGCCTAGGCGCGGCGGGGGGGCGCGCACCAGGGGTCCCAACAATAATTATTCTTTAGAAGAAATAATGTTCAACAACAACAACAACAACAACAACAACAATCATTTTACCCGAACGCGTGGTGTTCTCCCCAGTGCCAGGGTTTTCATACGACACCAGGCAATACCCCCACTTCGTGGGGGGGCATTACAAGCTCTACCAAATATCCAAACGACTCTTCGCGACCACCCAAACCCAGCTTCCCGCCCTATGACGTTGGGACACTTCACTTCGTGGCGTGCGGACGACCGTGGCTACTACACTGGCGTGGGGTACACACCCACAGAACTTGGTCACTTATTCGGGGCGCGCATGTGCCCAGCATGGTGCAATTGTGCCATACAATACATAATACAGAGAGACAGAGAGAGAGACAGAGAGCAGACAGAGAGAGAGACAGAGAGAGCGGAGTTGGTCACATTTTTGGGTCAAGTTCCTGGGATGATGGGAATACACAACTCTGTTACATTTGATAGTGTGCACGACACACACACTAAAATTCTTAAGAACCCAATGGTTTTTGGAGATTTCGGCGTGCGCGCGCGAAGAAAAAACGAATGTGTCCCGCATGGTATTATTTGACAGGGATGATGGCCCTGGCAGGTGCGCAACCGTTGTCGCAGAAGTTCGAAAAAGTTGCTCGCAAAAGCCCGTTTGACAGAAATGTTTAAAAAGTGTTGGTTTTCCTACGAATCCGCAAGAGCGCGCGGGATGAGATTTTGACATTTTTTTGTTGAAAAACCATTGGTTTTTTGATGTTTTTATGTTAAAATCGCTCCGAACACTAAGCTTTTGGAAGGATTTCGTCTTGCGCGCGCGAATGTCCACTTTACCTTATTTTTTGCAAGGGATTCTTGAAATTTGATTATATTTGAACAAGAAATGTTCATTTTATAGTGTTTTTTGCAAGGGAAAGCGGGGGGGAACAAAACAACCGGATCCGGTGACAATCCACTTTTCTGAAGCTTTCGCTAGAAAATGAAGGAAATGAGGCTGCGGCCTAGGTTTTGGAGGGGGGTCGCGCACCAGGGGTCTCAACAATAATATTTCTTTAGAAGTAATAATATTCAACAACAACAACATCAACCACCACAACGACCACCCCCGCAACAAACCACCACCACCACAACCACCACCACCGCCACCACCACCACCACCACAACCCACCACCACCACCACAACCACGACCACCACCACAACCACCACGACAAACCACCACACCACCACCGCCACCGCCAACACCACCTTAACCCACCACCGCCACAATTACCACCACCACCAGAAACCATCGCACCACCACCACCGCCACCATCACCACCACCACCACCACAACCAGGCACCACAACCACCACAACAACCACCACCACCAAACACGCCACCACCACCACCACCACCACCACCCGCCATCACCGCCCCAACCACCACCACTATCAGCACCAGCACCAGCACCAGCACCACAGCCCACCACAACCACCACCTCCTCAGAAAGGCCCCAAGAGACGCCCAAGAGGCGCCCAGGAGGCTGCACACATGCTCTTCAGAAGGCCCCCGAGAGCCCTCTGACGAGACCCCAAGAGGCATCCATTAGGACTCTGACCCAAAACCGAGGCACGGTGGCGGAGCGTCGTCGTCGTCGTCGTCGTCATCGTCGTCGCCGTCGTCCTCGTCGACGCAGGCGCCAGCCCGAGGAAAGGGAGAGAGGAGAAGTAGGGGAGGAGGGGGAGGGGAGGGGGGGGAGGGTTCGAACCCCCCTCCCCCCCTCCATCCAGGGGGGGGGGATCCGGTTCCAAACTCCCCCCCCCCTCCAAGCGACCACAGAACGCGCTCTTTCTCTGGTACACGATTGGACTTGGAGCCCGGGTGGATAGGTCTGCAAACTGCGCAAGACGAGGACAGTTCCTGATACGAGGTAATAGGCCAGGCTCAGTGAAAAGTGCACTTACAACTCCCGACTCGCAACTCTCGCTCCTGACAGTCACAGCCACACGTTGGTAGCGGCCGAATTCGCGACTAGCGAAAGTGTTCTCATTGCTCGTAAGAGCTGTGGAGCCTATGCGGTCTCTAACCCACGTAACTTGTGCAGTGATTGACCGAAGCGTTTCGAGGACAGCCGCCAGCGCGACTCCAAGTCGAGCATGGGATCCAAGGTGACAAGGGACGCACCCCAAGCAGCCCGGAGGGGCGGCTGCGCCCCTTAACATCCCCCTGGCCCAGTGCCTGGCAAGCTAGGCCCACAGGCAAGCTGGAAAAAACGGAGGTTGGAAAATCCATTCGGCGGCGCGCAAACATGGATTAGCGCTCCATGGATTTGGCGCGCGGTCGCCGAATCCATGGATCGGGGAAGGGCCCTCCCCAAAATGCGACCGGTGCCGCCTCGTTCGGCGGCGGAAATCCGCGACTTCCCATGGAAACGGGACCCGTCGCTAATCCACGTCCCCTTGATCCATGTTTGCAATCGCCTGATCACATGAAAGTGGGAGTGGCCAGGGCTGGAAGAACTGGGAGTGGGTGAAGCGAGCCCAGGACAGTAGGGATGCGGTCGCCAGGGCTGGAAAAATTATCCCGGCAAAGCAACCTAACAGCGATGTGTAGAAGCATAGCTGGAGGCATGCAGCAGCAGTAACAGTCACAGTAATAGTAGCAATACGAAATCAACGCACGGAATTTGAATGGATGCGTGTCCAAACGAGACACTGCTATCAACGCACTGAATTTGAATGGACGTGTGTCCAAACAAGACACTGCTATCAACGCACGGAGCTTGAATGGATGTATGTCCAAACGGGACACTGCTATCAACGCAAGGAATTTGAATGGATATATGTCCAAACGAGACACTGCTATCAACGCCCGCAGCGCACCCCCTTGTGTTATGTGCGTGCGTGTATGGGTGTGCTGTGTATGCTGTGTGGTGTGCCATGTTGTTTTGTGATGTGCTGCGGCACTGTGTGTGCGTGCTATGCGCTGCGGCACTGTGTGTGCGCTGTGTGCCGTGCGTGCTCTGTGCTATACTGTTCATGTCCGCGTTGATGATCAAAGGGAACACTGGACGTGGGTGAAGACGAGAATCTGGCATCAATGCATGCTTTTTCTGGCAGGGAGTCACGGCCCAGAAGAGTCGAAGTGTCTGCGCAGAAGACAGCGCTGCCCCATCAGCACCGACGTGTCTAGAAAAGCTCGAAGTGTATGCGAAGAAAACAGTGCTGCCCCATCAGCACAGACGCGCCTAGAAAAGCAACCGCGGGCTGAGAAGCACCGCGGGCTGAGAGGCACCGCGGGCTGAGAAGTACCGCGGGCAAAAGTGGGCAAACGCTTCAGCGGCTCGCCGCCTGCCGCGACAACATCTTGGGCACCCACTCCTGCACCAACTGCAACACGTTATTCTTGTGCTCATTCCAGAAGCACAACATTGCGGATATCGCGCAGACAGGAACCGACTTGCCATTGCCGCCGGAGCCCAGTGTCAAAGAGATCGCTTTCAAAGCCTGCTGTTCGCGAAGTTTCGTGGTCATGCCGGGCATGATCATTCGCAAGGCAAGGCGCGATCCGCGTGGAACCGGCCACCGACCAGACAAAGCCAAGAGGTCACCAGGCAGCAAACGCGGCACTGTCAGTTTGGAACTGAGCCCAGCCAGCATGGTGATTTCCAGGACCGCATCCATCGACCTTGAATTCGCGCTTGCTTGCCATTTGGAAAACTACTTGAGCAAGGCTGAGCAGCACCTGTCGCCGCTGGGCCGTCTGCAGGGAGGGCGCGCATGAGGAGAGCAGTTGCGCCATCTTGTTGCCGACGACGCGCATGAACTCAACAAGCTGCGCTGCAATGTTGCCGCGACAGATCTTCCCCGGGCGCTGGCCGCCACGGTGCACGACCTCCGCAGTGTCGAGGTAATGCCTGAAACCTGTCAAGTCGTTTTGAGCTAGGTATGGCGCTGCAGCATCCACGGTCGCTGCCAAGCCCGTCATGGCAGCAATGTAGATCAGACGCACGAGGTGGCGGGAACGAACCAAAACACTCGTGCTGCGCGAAGTCCGCAGGCTGAGAAGCACCGCAGCACCTTTCTCCAGGGATTCCTGCAGTTTGCGTTGATCCTCGGGGTCAAATGGTTGGTACACAGGGTTTTCTGGCGATCGGATACCTGAAACGAATTCTGACAAGAGCTCTAAATTCACATTGCCATGCAGAGATGCGATGCCTGAACATATACAATCCCGAGCCTGCTTAGCTGCACATGCCCCACATGCGAAATGCAGTTCTGCACTCGAAGATTGAGGAGCACTGCAAATGCGACAGCGAACAAGGGCATCATTGTACAAGAAGCGCTCATATCTGCTTGTTGGGGTTTTTGCACCAACTAACAGTGAAGATATGACATTCATCTGAAGCGTAACTTTGCCACCACGTCTGCACCCGGAGCGCCTTGCCGCTCTCCTCGCAGCACGGCGGCGACCTGAAGTTCGCTGGCCGAAATGGAGCTGAGGCGCGTTAATCCACGATGGTTTTCCCTCTGGGCGCGGCCCCGAGGCCCGCCAGGGAGTCCCAAGAAAGGCGAAGAGATTTCCCAGAGGCTCAGGAGGACCGAAGAGGTTTCCCCAGAAAGGCCCTCAGAGGCTCGTCAGAACCCCATCAGAAGGCTCCGAAGGAGCTCCTCAGAACCCCGAAGCGGCCCGAGGAGGCCGTTCAGACGCCCGCGCCCGAGCACGGAAGCAAGCGCCAGCGATGCTACAACATGGGCCGGCGGAATGAGCGAAGCGAATGAAGAGTTGCACTCCTCGGAGTGGCCAAATCTTTCTTCTCCATGCCAGGGGCCAGCGCGGGTCGATACCTTTTGGTCACAGATTTTTTTTTTTTGAAAACCAATTTCTTGACCATCGCTAGTTGGCTGAAAGAACCGTAAATGACTAGGCAGGCTGAGAAGCACCGCGGGGCGTGGTGAAGCAGCGCATTCAATATACAGAACAGAAAAGTGGGTTGAGCATACAGAGGCACGGACAACGAAATGGATGATGAATGGATGATTATGAAAGGGCCTGGACAATGACGGCGTGCCAGACCACATCCAAGCCTGTCTGCAACCAGTGGACGGTGCGGACAAAGTCCAGGTACGTCTGTTGGGGCCAGCATCCAGAGCGCCGGAAGTGGGCAGAGACGACGAGGCGGGAGACGAGTCTGACGAGGAGAAAGAGACAGACAAAGACGGAGAAGCAGCAAAACAGCCTGACATGGCCTACCTGCATGAGAATGTGGCAGAGTTCACAGTTGCAGTGGATCCAGTGCATGACATCGCTCCAGTCCGAATGATGCAAGCGCTGCAAGGCACGCTGGTGGCGCTGCAGGAGCAGGCAGCACGCTATGTAGCGATGTGTAGAAGCATATATGGAAACATTCCCCTTAAGATCCAGATGAGAATCCAGTTGTAGAATTCTCCTGTTCTCGCAGTCGCAGTCGCATTCGCGATGACAGTCGCAGTGGCAACGGCAGACACAGTCACAGCCTCAGCCTCAGCCTGCCTCAGTATCAGCCTGCCTCAGCCTCAGCCTCAGCCTGCCTCAGCCTCAGCCTCAGCTTGCTTCAGCCTCAGCCTCAGCCACAGCCTGCCTTCAGCCTCGGCCTCAGCCTCAGCCTGCCTCAGCCTCAGCCTGCATCAGCCTCAGCCTCAGCCTCAGCCTCAGCCTCAGCCTGCCTCCGCATCAGCCTGCCTCAGCCTCAGCCTCAGCCTGCCTCAGCCTCAGCCTCAGCCTGCCTCAGCCTCAGCCTCAACCTTTTCCTCAGCATCAGCCTGCCTCAGCCTCAGCATCAGCCTGCCTCGGCCTCAGCCTCAGCCTGCTTCAGCCTCAGCCTCAGTCTGCCTTCAGCCTCGGCCTCAGCCTCAGCCTGCCTCAGCCTCAGCCTGCATCAGCCTCAGCCTCAGCCTCAGCCTGCCTCAGCATCAGCCTGCCTCAGCCTCAGCCTCAGCCTGCCTCAGCCTCAGCCTCAGCCTCAGCCTCAGCCCTCAGCCTCGGCCTCAGCCTCAGCCTGCCTCAGCCTCAGCCTGCATCAGCCTCAGCCTCAGCCTCAGCCTCAGCCTCAGCCTGCCTCAGCCTGCCAGCCTGCCTCAGCCTCAGCCTGCCTCAGCCTCAGCCTCAGCCTGCAGCCTCAGCCTCAGCCTCAGCCTCAGCCTCAGCCTCAGCCTGCCTCAGCCTGCCTCAGCCTCAGCCTCAGCCTGCCTCAGCCTCAGCCTGCCTCAGCCTCAGCCTGCCTCAGCCTCAGCCTCAGCCTGCCTTCAGCCTCAGCCAGCCTCAACCTTAGCCTCAGCCTCAACCTTTTCCTCAGCCTCAGCCTCAGCCTGCATCAGCCTCAGCCTCAGCCTCAGCCTGCCTCAGCATCAGCTTGCCTCAGCGTGTGCCTCAGCCTGCTCAGCCTCAGCCTCAGCCTCAGCCTCAGCCTCAGCCTCAGCCTCAGCCTCAGCCTCAGCCTCAGCCTGCCTCAGCCTCAGCCTCAGCCTGCCTCAGCAGCAGCCTGCCTCAGCCTCAGTTGGCTACGGGCATTCAAAATGTGGCCCGGGAATGGAGTTCTGGGAACTCGAAGAGCACGAAGTGGCCTACAGTTGGCTCCGGGCATTCAAAATGTGGCCCGGGAATGGAGTTCTGGGAACTCGAAGAGCACGAAGTGGCCTACAGTTGGCTCCGGGCATTCAAAATGTGGCCCGGGAATGGAGTTCTGGGAACTCGAAGACCACGAAGTGGCCTACAGTTGGCTCCGGGCATTCAAAATGTGGCCCGGGAATGGAGTTCTGGGAAATCGAAGAGCACGAAGTGGCCTACAGTTGGCTCCGGGCATTCAGAATGTGGCCCGGGAATGGAGTTCTGGGAAGTCGAAGAGCACGAAGTGTGTGACTGTTGGCTTAAAATGAGTTCTGCGGCACCCTGTCCGGCACCCGCCCAGACCCCCCTGTGGAGTCATCTGCTGCTCTCTTTTGAGTCTTGTAGAAACCTATCAGTCTTCGCTGTTAGGTAGAAAGGAAACTGGCCAAGGCTGGAAAGAGTGGAAGGGCTGGCCCCGGTCGCTTTTTCCAGCTTCCACGTAAGGTAGGGCGGCAACGGGGAGCCTGCGCGGGAGGGCGAGAGACCCGCCCTGCGCGCGGCCCGCTCCCGCCAATCGAGCCGTCCTTCCAGGCGCTCCCCCGAGCCTCCGTGCCCGCCCCGCGCGGACCCCAGCCACGACGACAGTCACTGACCCCAATTTTTTCGGGGTGGGACGGACTGGTCACCCGCTACCCTTTCTAGCAAGAGAAAAACGCCAAAACGCCATAAACATCAAAGTTGTGGCGCTCCGCGCGGATTTCTTGGATCTGCACTGGACACCCCTCCCGGAGTGCGCCAGGGGCGGCGCCGGAGGCGCCGCCAGGGGGGCCCAGGAGCCGATCCAAGAAATCCGCGCGGAGCGCCAAAAGTATATGCTTATGGCGGCTGTCTTCTGAGACTCTTCGTTCAGGATGCGCGCTGGTCCTGCTGCTCCTCCTGTGCTGGCCGAGGCTCAAAACAGAAGACACCAAACAAGCATGCAGCTCCTGAGTTCAGTGGCGAAGGAGGCGTGCGCAAGTGGGGGCAGGAAAAAGAACGGGAACAATTCACATGGGAAGCACCTGCCAGGCCCTTCCGTGAGGGGCCTGATGTGTCCTGTCTTCCTGGCGGACCGGGCAACCGCAGCGTCGAGCGCATGCAATTGCGATACTCAGACAGCTGACAGCGACGAGGCGTTCGTCACGACCCACAAACCACAGGGGCTTTGCGGTCTGCAGGTCGAAAACTGTCTTTCAAGCGACTGGCCAACCCCATCCGACTCAGCAATGAGCCTGCGATCAATACGGGCGCCATGCTTGATCCGGGCGTGGTTCAATATCGCTTGCTGGTTGGCGAGTGTCCTGTCGCATGCCCAATACTGGTGCGTTGCCACCGCCCCATGAGCACATGCATCCCGCGACGCATCGCACACATATTCGAAGAAATGAACGGACGGCATAACAGCGTGCCAAGTTCTCCTCCTCCTCCTTCTCCTCTTCCTCCTCCTCCTGCTCCGACAATCGGAATGGCACCGGAATGAGCCCGTGTCCTCGTCCGTCCTCTTCCTCATCCCTCCTCCCCATCCCCCTTCCCCTCTTCGGTGACAACTCATGGGAGCCTCCCATCCTATCTTGCTGGCTCTTGCGAATCGACGCTAACGAACGCTAACCGACTCCAATCGACGCTAATCCCCTCCAGATCGACGCTAATCCACGCTAACTCGGCGCTACATCGGCGCACTCTCATCGATTACCAAACGCTAGCGCACGCCAATGCACTCTACGGGCGGAATTGCGAGGACACACAAGACGCCCATGAATTGGTACCAAACCTACGCCACGAAAGCATGTGCACAGACACCCTCCCACGAACTCTGCCTTTAGCTTCAGGGGAAATGGCGGTGTATAGAGTCGCTGGCTCTCAGTTGTGATTATACACCGCCACCTTCCCCTGAGGCCCAGGAATAATCCATTGTGGGGTGTCTTTGTATATCTTTCTGTGGTGGAGAAACCCTCCTGTGCTCGCCTCAGACCCGCGGAAACGCCCAGCACCTTGGTGGGCGTCGCGTAGCACCGCTCCGCTCCTGCACGCGGGTCCCGCGGGGGTGGGGGGGGAGGGCGCCCGGCTCACCAGACGAGGCCGTTCAGCCCCGTCCATCCAATGCACCGGGTTCCGCATTTTCTAGCACGGCTTGCCAGTGAAGCCCGGCTGCCCCCCTTCGACGGCAAGTACGGCACGCACCTCGCCTGTCTTTCTGATGGGCAAATTTCCATCACCACTACCATATGTAGCACGGGGGAGAAGGGAGGATGGGGAGGTCCTCCTCCTCCTCCTCTTCCTCTTCCTCCTCCTCCTCCTCCTCCTCCTCCTCCTCCTCCTCCTCCTCCTCCTCCTCCTCCTCCCTCTCGTACCTATGGTAGTGGTTGTGTAACATCGGCACGGTGGAGAGCCCCTGCCCATCTGTTGGGAAGCTGGCAAGTGTCGTTATCGGGGCCAGATCAGATTGGACAAAAACAGGCTGGTGCCCGCTGGGCAAGGGGAGAGCCAGTTTCCCCGCCGCCCTCTAGCCGGCCCTCCTCTTGCTCAGCTCGCCATCTCTCGAACGTCCATTCCCCGTGCACTTTTCGATTTCGTGCGTTTATTTTTTCGCGACATGGTCTCAGGTGCTGCTCGAAGGTCCTCGCCGAGGAAAAATGCACACGTCCGAGCGATGCCAAGTCGGAGGGCACCCGCTTGATTTTGAATCATGATGGCAGCTGCTGGCGTGCCCGACGGCTGGGAAAGGGGGCCACACCGCGCCGGAGCATATGCAGAGGAGCGGCACAGCGCGTGTGGGGCCCAGAGGGCACCGGCACAGGCCCCTGCCGTGCCTGGCCAGGGCCATCCTGGGCCCTGGCATGGTGTACAGTCGGACCCAGGCCAGAAGAACATCCTTCAATCGGCTACACGCAAGAAAGACCCTGGGTAAAAGTGAACTTTGGTGCGCGGCTTGTTGGGACCGCGGGGGGCCAAAAGCAAACGCGCAAGCCGCTGGTACCGCTTATCTTTCGGCCATCTGGGGGCCCATCTGTGCCCGCACCAAAGGTCGCTCCGGCGAAAGGTCACTCTTACGCCTACTCGACTCAAGAACATGAGGGCCTCGGCCGGCCAAAACAAACAGAGCATCCAAGGGTACCCTCCCAAGGACAGGAGGGCACCCTCCCCGAACCGACTTCGATCTTAAAATTACCTCGGTCCGACTCTTACACACCCCTGCCATGCCTTGCCAGGGCCATCCTGGGCCCTGGCATGGGTGTACTATAGCAAGGAAAGCGAGGGTCACCAAGTGGAGCATCCATGGCTGCCTTCTGCCACAGAGCCGCTGCGTGCTCACAAGATCGCGCGGGCGTGCAGGCCGCCCTGCCGCACGGCAGGCTACAAGCAAGAACGAACAGACGCATAGTTCTAGCCACCAGTGCCAGCTTGGTGCAGCTGGGGCGGAGGACCTGGGCCGATCAAAATGGCCGCGCGCCGAGGATGCAACCCAAAA
Organism: Prorocentrum cordatum; assembly: GCA_963575745.1. NCBI lineage: Eukaryota > Dinophyceae > Prorocentrales > Prorocentraceae > Prorocentrum > Prorocentrum cordatum. The sequence continues at coordinate 215,968 of CAUYUJ010015943.1, forward strand.
GACGAAACGATGTGCTATAGGACTGGCTACTGAGTTTGCCCTGGGCGACCCGTGCATCCTGCTGGGCTACTCGGTCGAAGCTGAGCTGCTACGAGGTGGTTCAAACTGTCCTACGTCCGCGACCAGCGCTGGGATGACGACCAAATGCTGCCCCAGCCCGTCCAGATGAAACGTCCACCTCTGGATTGACTCCTGCCAACCAGACGGTGCTGGCAGTCGACTGGACAATGGTATCAGCTCTGGCTCCGAGCGCACGGTGCTGCTGGACAGCCTGCATGCCGAGAGCAGCGAAGTCGGGAGTCGGCGACTGCGCCTTTTTCGCAATCTGTTCGCGTGTCGAACAAGAGAGAGCAGCGCTGCTTCTGAGATGTTCACGACTGGGAGCCAGGGTTAGGACTCGCTCCCACCAGCCATGGAACGGCCGCCCTTCCACCGCCAAGGCGGCTTCTGATCGCTGCGCTGACGCGGGCTGACGGACCAACCGCTGCTGGATGCTCAGAGCCAGGCTCACGATGATGAAAAAAAATATTCGAGGCGTAGCAGAAAACTTCGTCCGATGGACGCCTCCCAAATGGCGTCCGAGCAGATGGGGGGCAGAGGTTCGCGCCGCATCGCCGATGCACCGGCGACGTCGGCGATGCATCGGCGCCGCGGGCGTGGATCGGACTCCACACAGGACTGCATCGCCGAGTCATCGGCGATGCGGCGTGATCCACCGACCCCAAATGCTGTGAACCCATCTGGGAAGCCTAGAACTTCGGGGCCCTGCCCTGGGGAAACCACGAGATACCGGACCGTTCCTCCCTGGACCTCCTGGGGTAGGTTCTGGCCAAAACTTTGAGTCAAATCCAACCCTGGCAACGAAGGCCTCCCACGAGACCCAAGAAAGCAAAAACAAGGCAAGGGTATCGGTATCGGTACCTCGTCCTCCTCTGATCCTCGAGGCTCTGCAGTGAACCCCATCCGAAGAGATCGAGGGATTATGGCAGGGAGCTCTCGTCGGGGGCGACGATGGGGGCGAATAGCCCAGGGGAGAGCAATACATGTGTCCAGCCGCGCCGATGGTCCATGCCTTCGGCGAGGCTCCCAAGCGAATACGTGTAACGCCCGCCCATGGGCTATTCACCCCTGTCGTCGCCTCCGATCTCACGCAGCTGGTTTCCACGGTGCCTGTATATATATATATATATATATATGTATATATTTGTATATATATATATATAAACATAAAGAGGCAGGGCGTCCAGCGGCGGGACCAAGACCAGCTGCATGCAGCAGATTTCGTACCCTTTCCCCGTTCCCTACCCCCACCCCTTTCGCCCGACCCGACAGTCGCGGGCCATCTCAGAAGTCTAGCATCGTACGCATTGGAGTAACATCTGGGAACTGCTCTAGAGCAGGAGCATACCATTCACGAGTCTACCCTCTCTCGGACCTCGTACTGCGCCGAACGCAACAGCCGCGTCGTCTGTAGACGCATGCTCCCCGAATGTGTCTATATACGTGACGACACCCCATGTGTCCATCGACGCTTGTGGCTAAAACATGAAAACGGTATATGGCACAGGCCCGAGATACTGGTCTTTTGTTGACCAGGTAGACTTTACCCTGCAACGTGTGCACGCCGACTTTGGAAATCCGAGGAGCGCTAGCGCTGACCGTTGCGGCGTGCGGTGCACGCCTTACTTCCGCCGAGCTTCGGCGGGCTCCCGCCGGGCTGCGCGGGAAGGACGAGGTGCCCGACTCCTCGACCCCTCGACGGCGAAACCCGCCTTTCAACACGCGCGCGCGCGCCACTCAGCATCGAACGAGCACGCCTGATTTTTCCGGCTGCACGCAGGAGTGGCCCCGTGAAAGAGCGACCTTTGGGGAGCGCGGAAGGGGGCCGCGGAGACGCCAAGTCCAGGCGTGTAGGCCAATGCTGGGGGACCCCTGTAAGACCCTGTGCGATTACAACCAGCGCTTGAGAATCCTCGATGAAATCTTGATAATCCTTGGTGGAATAGTCTTTGGTTCGCATGGATGTCGATTGTACCCGGTAGAGATGGAAGGGAGGGTGGCGAGGAGATCCTATCGCAGTCGTATTGTAATCCTATTGCGCTTGTATTAGAGAGGAGAGGGAGAGAGGAGGAGGGAGTGTGGACGAGGGAGGGGGGGCGCAGAAGCTTACCAGGAAGATAAGAAACAACAGGCAAAACATGTCAACCCTGTGTTTCCACAAAGAAAAAAGAAAAGCCACAAAACCTGTGACGGTCGCTCTCTCTCTCTCTCTCTCTTCCTTTTTTTTCTCTCTCTCTCTCTCTCTCTCTTTCTCTCTCTCTCTCTCTTACTGTTTCCGAGTTTACCATGTGAAAGCACCAGCTGTTTCCTGTGTTTCGTGTTTTTCCTGTTTTCCTGGTAAGCTTCCGCTGCCCCTCCCCCCTCCTCCGCCCCCCCCCCCGTCTTTCTTTACTCCTCCAATGTAATTGCAATGGGATTGCAATAAGAAACAACATGAGCACCTCACGCCGTCCCCCTCCTCTTCCAATAGGACTGCTACAGGAATGCAATCGGGATTCCTATCGGATGCCAACGAAAGGGGGGAGGGTGGTGAGGAGATCCCACCGCTTTCGTATTGCAATCCCATTTCGCTTGAATTAAAGGAAGAAGGAAAGAGGAGGAGAAGGGAGGGTGGAGGATGGAAGGGGGCGCGGAAGCTTACCAGGAAAGTTTAGAAAATCGGGAAAGCGCCATCGCCTCCTCGTCCAATAGGAATGCTACAGGAATGCGATCGGGATTTTTATCTGTAGGTGACGAAGGGGGGAGGGCGGTGATGAAGTCCGATTGCTTTCGTGTTGCAATCCTAATGCGTTTGCACTAGAAAGGAGGGAGAGAGGAGGAGGGAGGGTGGAGGAGGGAGGTTGGGCGCGGTCGAAGCTTTTCGGGAGGGGCGCGGCCAGCACAAGTGGCCAAGGATAAACCGAGGAGGCAAGGATGCAAGGGCACCCATGGGAAAATTGCCCATCTGGGAACGCTTCGCGCCGGCGCCATCTGGGAACGCCTAAGAATATCAAAGAGCAGCTGAAATCAGCATACATGCAGGGATCTGCCAAGGATAGCTGAACACAGCGCAGAGTCTGGTGAGAGCAATCGGGAAATCGGATCTGAACAGGACGTGCATCGGATCGGGCTGCCCCGGCGCGGAGTCTGAATCTGATCGGCCACGCCAGGATGCACAACGGCGCCATGCAAGCATCAAACCGCATCGGATCGTCGGAACATTCGGGTGTTGCTAAAGTGCCCCTGGCCCAAGGCGCCCCTAGCGTTTCGATCGATGTTGGAGCCCCTGGGGCACTCTGGGCCTCGTGAGGGGTGCACTGAATTCCGACGGGGCCTCCTTGGAAATCCTGGTGGCACCGTGGGCCAGGGGCACTTCTGGCAACCCCCGAAACATCGGAATCGGAGTCGGATCGGGCTGGCCAGAGCCGACATCGAGTCGGATCGACCTGGGCCCTGCACGCGCGCGTGGATGCACACCCGTTCGACGCCAGCGGCACTCAGGAAGGCAGAGAGCGGCGAGCGCCTGAGTGCCCAGCCACTCCTGGCCCGGGCCGAGACACGAGCACTCCCACAGCACGCCGACCCACAGCACCCCGACCCCTGCGCCAAGAAGAGCATGCTTCCGCCCCTGACCCCCTCGAGTCGTGAACAAAATCGCGACGGGCGGTTTCTCGCTATTTTCGGCCTCTGGGAACCCTCACAGGGCCGCGGGGTCATCAAAAAACGACTCGGGATGCAAGACCGGTCCCGGGGAATGGGTCGAGACGTCTGGGGGTCGACACTGCGAAACAATGATTACGTCGGGGGTCTCCGACGGACCCGTCGCCGTTCTATGTCCGCCGGTCTTCTGCCGGTTGCCCGCCGAAGGCAAGGTGCACCGTCACAGCTGAAGTATGGCCGCAAGGATCTGGGCCAAGAGCATGGGCCCCTCCGCCGAAGGCCAAGGGCACGCGAAGATACCCAAAACGAAGAGCGCTCCAGGTATAGGGCCCTGACGCGAAGGGTGTCAGGCTATACCCCTCCCAAGTGGAGGCCTCCCAGATGGGGACCAGGCAGATGAGGTGGGGAGACCTCGCCGCATCGTCGATGCATCGGCGAGGCATCGGCGACGTCGGCGATGCCGCGGCGACGTCCGCGCGGAAAGATCGGGCCCCACATCGTGCCGCATCGCCGATGCAGTCACTGCCGCTGCGGAGCGATCCTCCGACCCCACCTACGCGGACCCCTATCTTCTGGGTGGCCTCGTAGGCAAAGCCAGGGCTGCTCGCCACCGCCGTGCCAGCCGTAGGCGCCGCCCTCTCCGCGGAGCGCCCCGTCGAAGCCCCGCGCCCGCCGAGCCCGACGCCCGCCGCCCGCCGCGCGCAGCGCTGGCTGCCCCCGCGCAAGGCCCTTCCCGAGAGGCCTCGCGCCCACGACCCCGGCACGGTGGCGGGACGGGCCGAGGGCCGCCGCAGACCTTCACCGCCGTGGGCGGCGGGCGAGGGGGGAGCGGTGGGGCGAGGCGAGGAGGCGGGGGCCTTCTCGGAAGGCGGCGGGGCACCTCAGAAGCCTTCGCGCCTTCTGAGAGGTCCTCGGCGCCTTCGGGGAGGGTTCAAGAAGAGCCGTCCGAGAAGGCCTTTTCCTTCTCGCTTCCCCCCTGGGCTCGCCGCCGACGTCCGCCGGGCCGCCCGAACAGCCTCAGCCGAAGCCGCCGTTGGGCCTGCCAATTTCCAAAGCGGGGGGGGGACGTTCAGGCACGTCGAGAAGATGCGGTGGAACCCGTACGTCCCCCGGGCCGACACTCTGGGGTCTGGGATCTTCGGGTTGGGGTTGGGGCGTTTTGGTCAGCAGTGACACTTGAGTACGGTCGGCAGCTTTTGCACAGCAGCGCTCGGGGATCTGCTGACCGCGGTCCGTCCAGACCCAGGTCAGCCAGTCTGCGCAGGATCCTGCAAAATCCTGCAAGATCCTGCAGGATCCCTCACCCTGACCCGGGCGAATGCAACCCTGGCTCTGCTTCGATGTTCCTACCTACTTCAGCGTGGATCACAAGGCAGAATTTCGAACACCAAAAATAACGAAACTCTAGGGTTTTCACGTGCCGGGCCCTGGGAGACACTCGTTCGACACAGTTTCGACACTTCGTCGACACTTTCCCGGCTGCTCGAAATTATTGCTTGGATGCTGTCCTGACGCACGATGGGAGCAACATGAGGCTCTGCAGGATCCTGCCAGATCCGACGCTCGGACCGACCCCCGTGGCCACCGACCCCCGCCCCTTTGGGCCCCGACGAGCGCGTCGCCGCGGCGGCCCCCGCGGCACGTTTTTTGCCCTTCGGGCGGGGCGGCGCGTCGCTTCCCGCTCCTCCGTGGCCGGAGGCTCGGAACGGCTCGGGGCGTGGAAGCCTGGTGGCCAAGACGTGGACAGCCCTCCTCCTCCCCCTCCTCCTCCTCCTCCTTCTCCTCCTCCTGCTCCTTCTTTTTTTCCTCCTCCTCCTCCTCCTCCTCCTCCTCCTCCTCCTCCTCCTCCTCGTCCTCGTCCTCCTCCTCCTCCTCCTCCTCCTCCTCCTCCTCCTCCTCCTCCTCCGTCCCCTCCTCCTCCTGGACTCGACATTGCGGAAAGGTTCGATCCTAACCGCCTACAGAACGAAAACCGCACTACTCCTGCTCCTCAGCAGCAGAGGCGGGAGCAGCCACAGCGGTGGCGGCGAGCGCGGCGGCACGGGCTGCCGCGCGGGGCCTGGCGTCGGGGAGGCGCTCTGGTGGAGGACGATCCTCCACTGGGCCTGCCGACGCGGGCCTGAGGACAGGACCGCCGCCCCCCGCGCGGACAAGCCGCGCGGTCTGCCACGGCTCGCACAAAGGGTGCCACACATGGTTGATCTGATACCTCCCACGAGCCAAACCCCTCAGCACCCGCCCTCCCCACGACGAGGCCAGAGCTGGCCCAGGGCAGGCGGCGGACAAGGCAGGCACAGTACCTGGCCCACTCGCACCACACACAATGCACATGCAACGCACCACTGACCAGTGGTGGACAACTTGAAAGGATGGACAACGTGCTGCCTTCCTCCTGCGATCGCCACACGAGCATGCCCCGCGTCGGCAGAGAGCAAGCACTGGGGGGTGACGAGCGGAGGGGGAGGCAAAACGACCAGCGACGGGGCGCGGGGTTTCGCCTCGCGTCGCTGGGCAACGTGAGAGGAATCAATCGCCCCCATAGTGGGCCCAATCTTGGCGACCCATGTGGCATGCTCTGTGAGGACCTTCGCACTGGCGTCAACCTTGGCCCGAGCCGAGCTAGCTAGACGCGCATAGTCCGAGGCCTGCTTAGCATATTCATATGCAAGGTCATTGCCCGCCTTATCAAAGGCAGAGGCACGACCGCCCCCGACGGCAGCATGTGTGGCACGTCCAGAGACTTTGACCAGAGAGAACCCCCCCCCCCCCCCCCCCCCCCAGTCCGCAATCTTTTGCCACACCATGCGCCAGAGCTCTGCCCAGGCACTTTTCGAGCAGCACGTCTTTACAGGACCGCGCTCGAGCACGCCATCCACAAGAAAACCTGAATCGCTGTAGAAGGCGGTGCCAGGCAGCGAGAAGCACAGTCCCTGCAACAGCGCCCATAACTCTAGGGCGTCGATGTCTGCTGCAGGGTGCTGAAACGAGCAAACAAAAATGACCGCGGCACGATAGGAGTCCTGGGAAACCTGAACGCAGGACCAGCCGAGGCCCTGCTGGGCCAGCGGGAGGAACCGTCGCGCAAACTGCCGCCCAGGAACACGTGGCCCTGCAAGAAACCACCCCCGAGAAGCCAAAGCCCTGGAGGCCGAGGTGCAGGGTCCAGAACGGGCATCGGCATCAGAAGCCGCTCAGAAAGCAGGCGCGGTAGCCCGTCAGCACAAGCGCGAGCAAGCCGACCTGCAAAAGATGGTGGCGAAGCCCCGCACGCTTCCCCATGCTACTGGCACGACAGATGCCTATGCGATAGCGCGCCTGGGGCCTCATTGCACGCCTGACAGAAAAAAATGCGAAGAAAGATTGGCGTCATGCTGGCGCTGCTGAGGCCACTGACCGCCTGAAACTGCACTGCGAAGATACGCTGCTCCTTGAGGGCTGACCTTTTTGCTGCGGGCAACCTTCAGGAGAGGAAAGAGGAGGGCACCACTCTGAAACTCGGGGCACTCCAAGTGGTCAGCCACCCTTTTCCAAATCCAAACCTCCACCAACCGATCCAGAACCCACCCCAGAGTCCGAGGTGAGAGGTCGAGAGGAGAGGAGACCCCGATCGATGGGTGGTGCCACTGGAGGCCCTGCATGCTGATCCCTAGCCTCAAAGCCGAGACCACACATGCACTGAAGGGACCTCGGATGCTCTGCCAAGGGGAGGTGCGCTGCGAAAGCCTGCCCCAAGCTTCCTCGACACCTCCAATGAACATGGAGAGGGGCATCCAAGATTCCCAGACGGCGGCGGCCAGGGCCACCAGCGGGCCCTTGCACAGCTCGAAGGCAGGGTCGACCTTGTCAACATCCGAGAGCTGCAGCATGAGGGAAACGGATCGACCGTCGACTCGCGCAGCCTCTACCTGCGCCTGCTGGTGCCGAGCCTCACGCAACTCTGTGTTGTTCGTGCCTAGAACCTGATGCCCATAGGACACTGAAGACAAAACGGCAGACTGGACCATATGGTGCAGTTGCTTACGCTCGAGCAGCTTACCGAACGTGAGCAGCTTGCCATGCCTAGCACGCGCAGGTGGCATCCTCTCGTGCCTTACACGTCGTGCCGCGACTCTACCGCCAGTATAGTCTATGCCGAGATTGCGCTCGGCATCGACTCCCTGGACCGTGCAGCGCTTCAAGCGGCCCTGCAGCTTGCGACGAAGCTCGACAGACGACGCGACAAGCTTGCTCTTGGACCGCTTGATGCGCAGATCTACTCGCCCTAGCTCCGCGTGGGCAAGCTCGGCGGCACCTGACAGATTCTTAAGCACGCGCCCCTCCCGACCACGAACGCGCAACCCAAAGCCGCCCACAACGAAACCTGTTTCTACGGCCGGGGGGGCACGACTATCTGCATCAAGCGGCTGGAGCAGAACCAGCTGCAGCATTAGTGTGGCAAAGTGACACCCATGGAATGACGACCTGCAGCGCGTGGATAAACTCGGGCGCTCTGCCGTCGAGGTCTAGGATCCGCGGGGCACGGTGCAACTGAATGAGCAGCATCAGCTGTCGCAGAGCAAAGTTGGTGGCGATCGCAGCTGCCAGGAGCCTGGCGTGCGATATCTGCTCGAAAGCTTTCTCCAGACCGAGGAGAATCAAACCACTGGCGAAACCGCGGCCCTGAGCTCACTCAGTCTTGGCAGACTGGATCCAGACAAGCTCATCCGAGCCTCGTCCAGCCGTGGCCCACCAGAAATCGCGAAAGTTCTCGGTCTGCCAAGCGCGCGCCAGAGGCCTGCGAAGACGGCTTTGCACCCGAGCAATGCAGTGCAACAGGCCGATTGGTGGCCCAAGTCCTCCTGTGCGTTTGAGGAGGAAGACAATCTTGCGACACATATCAGGCCAGGAAACGTCGGCCTCGATGGCCAGGACAAGCTGGATCAAAACTTGAATCGCCTCGTCAGGGAGATGATCGAACTGCCGATGCGAAACACCATCAAAACCACAACCCGAGCGAGCAGGAAACGAGCGAAGTACCTTTCTCATCTCCCTGACGGAAGGCTCGGGAAACAGGGGGTCGAGGTCCAATGGCCACTCGAGTGGCTCGCGAGGCTGGTCGACCCTCCACCAGCGGCGCCACTCGGCCGCAAGGATATCCATCTCCTGCTGAGGAGACGCTGGCACGGGAAGAGACGAGCCACCCTCATTAAAGCGCTCCGTGGAGTGCCACGGGGTGCGAGGTCTGGCGACAGCAAAGAGGGCGGCGGCTCCGTCAACCGAGTGGTCCCGAACCCACTGGCGCCAGCCAGCGCTCTTGGCATTCGCCACCATCTTGTGCTCTCGCACAGCTCTAGCTCGGGCTACGACCAATCTCTGGCACTGCCTAACGCACTGAGCCACGCATGCGCATCACACAGCGCTGAGGCGAAGCGAGTCTGAGCCTCATGTAGCAGCCTGCTACAAGTGTTGAGCGCCCGCTGGCGCATCTGCGGTGAGTGCCAAAAACTGAGACAATGGCAGGCGTACGCGACGCGCCTCCACCAGACGGCGAGGGCGCTCAGGCGAGGAAAAGGTAGCCGATGCGGAGCACGTGACCGAACTTGATCGAGCTTCAGGCCGCGCCCACGTCCAGTATGAGCCTCTGCTCTCTCGGGGTCTATATGGTAGATGTCGAGGAACTGCCGCTCGACCAGCTCGACAAACGCGGCCCACATGTCGTGCACCGAAGCATCGGGACGGGGCACTGCTTCCTGAAACTGCTGCCATCGCTGCTGCCAATCATGCGCGTCGCATTCAAGATGTCGAACTTGAGGAAAACGACGGGGCGCAGACACTCGGTAGACGAGCCCCTCGTCCATCGTGGCCTGTAGCTGCAGCGGCACGGGCTTGTGCGGCTCGGTGGCAATCGACGGGAGGACCCGTATGGAGTGCCCATGCTGCAGCGAGTGGTGGACCACGAAGTAGTCAAGACACTTGCCGCCACCTGGATGTGAACAAGTGGGCAATGACGGAGCCAGGATCACCGCGTCCAGCCCGTCGACCCACTGCGATCCGCGCAGAACCTCTGGTGTGATATTCCAATCACCAGATCTGACGAATGGCATGTCAAATCCTTTGACAAGGTTGCGCGCACAGTTCGCTGCGGCCAGTCCGATGCTATGATGCAGGTACACGCCGACCCACAGAAAGCCGCCAGCGCATAGGCCGCCGCAGTGAAGGGCGACGACACGCCCTGGGGCAAGGTCCGCAGGTACAACCTCCAGCTCACTGAGGCCGTGTGCCGCCGTCATCATGGCGACCCCGCCGGTGGTGCCCCTGTTCGACTTGGGCACCGCTGAGCCAACCCTAGCATGCCAACCTGCGCGCCGGAGATGATGCTCAAGCGCAGTACATTCTAACTGATGATGCTCCTGCACGCACACCGCACTGGCCTGACGAACTTCCGAATCTGCAAGGAGCTCATCGAGGCCTGCCAGGCCAGTGACGTTCGCCGTGACGAAAGTGAAGCTAGGAACCAGACCCATTGCCTCCGTCAGCAGCTGCGGCGCCAGGAGACTTGGAGCGGGCCTTCTTGGCGATCCGCTCCTTGGCCTCGTTGAAGATGTTGGTAGCCAGCTCATGCTTGATGCCGCGCTTGCTCTCCAGCTCGGTGATGAAGGAGTTGTCGCCGAGCAGGGAGTCGACCTCCATGTCCAGCGGTACTTGCACGTCAACGCCTCCAGCGCCTGTGGTTCCTCCCCCCGCGTCGGCGGCGCCGACGGCACCACTGGCTGCGGCACCACGCCCAGATGGCAGCTGAGCGGCGGCAGCAGCGGGTGCAGCAGGAGGAGGAGGACCATAGCCCAGCTCCGTGGCCATGGTCTCCAGTTGCTGAATGAGCTTGTCGTACTTCTCGTTGTCTGGACCCTCTTCGGCGGGAGGGCCTGCGCCACGGATGCCCTGAGCCCACGCATGGAAGGCGGACTCGCCCTCAGACGGCTGAGCGGGCACGAGGCTGCTGAAGGCCTTGGCGGCCCTGGCAGCCGCTGCGTCGGCTGCAGCCTGGGCGGACACCAGCTCCTCCTTGGCCTGGGCAGCAGCCTGCATTGCTTGGACGAGGGCGTTCTGCATGCGCTCGAACTTGGACTTGGCCTTCTCGAGCTTCTGCTGGTAGACGTCGTGTTGAATGCGCGCCTGCTCAGCACATTCGCGAGGCTCGCCTTGCAGCATGGCGCTCGCTGCGCGCACACGCCCCACCACCCTCGGATGCCAGCCGTCGGAGATGGCGTCGAAGTCGCGCAGCGCCATGGCGGCGTAAACCTCGATCTGGTCATCGGTGGGGTTGGCGGGGCCGTTGTAGCGCTGCTCGCTGATCTTGAGCGGGCGCTGCCAGCTCCCTCTGGGCGGTGGGGGCTCGGCAACGAGCGGCTTCTTCGGAGCTTGGCCGCACATGCGACACGCCGTGCGCCACGCATAGTTGAACTGATACCCACACTGCTTGGTGCGCGGACAAGACCAAGTGTTCATCTGGCCCACGAGCCAAGCTAAGCCGAGCGAAAACGATGTGGCAGTGCAGCGAGAAACTCGGTACAGTGCCAGACTCTGGTGCGCGAGCGGGGGCCGCAACAATCCCCCACGCCAAAAGCCAAGGTCCCTGAGCCGATGCTACGGACCTTGAGCCAAAATGGCTACGGGCCCCCCTTCCCTCCTTCCTCCTCCTCCTCCTCCTCCTCCTCCTCCTCCTCCTCCTCCCCCTTCTCCTCCTCCTCGCGTGGTGGGCCACAACTGGCGGAGCGACACCCTAAACAAAAGTCCCCGACCGCAGCTCCCCATGGGGAACGATCCCCGTAAAAGGTGTCCCGAAAGGAGCTCCCGGTGAGACACTATGCAGGGTGGAGCTCCCTGCGAAGCGCAATCCGAACAAGGTGGGGCTCACCAACAGCTCCCGACCGTGTGTCTGCTCGCCCACCCCGCTGCACGGCGCCCACGCCCAGGAATTCGACGCCGCGACCTCTCCAATGCCAGCCCGGACGCTCTCGACCCCAAGGGGGGCCAGGCTTTCGCCACGGGTCTCGTTGAAGTTGTGCTGGCCCCAGAGCCCCAAAAGTGAGGAACAAGCTATGGAACAATAATTGCTCCTTCTGACCTCCCAGAGGCCGAAGCTGAGGAACAGCGCAGGCATTGCAAAGCGCAGTCCGCCCAGCCTGGATCTCCGACATCGTGATTTCGTCACGACGTGGACCCGTGGAGGTCTCGACCCCTTCCCTGGGGCCGGCTTTTCATCCCGAGTCATTTCTTGACAGGCCTGGGGACCAGTGGGGGCCCCCGGATGCCGAACAAGAACGGAAAACCGTCCGTCTCTATTGTTCCGCGTCGTGAGGGGGTCTGGGCCCAGGGTCGAAACCCAATGACCCGAACCTCTAGGGGAAATTACCCGGGGGCGACACGAAGCTTCCCAGAGCCTCAGTTGGCGTTCGGCACGCGAGGGCTTTCGCTGGCAGAGTGCAGGGGGGGAAGGCGGGAGGAGCGGGTCTTCTAATTAAGAAAACGGGGCATTCTTAGAAGGCAGGGTCCTTCTCAGAAGCGCCTGGACGCTTCTAAAAAGCTTTGATAGAAGCCCCCGGGCCTTTCCACCCTGACCTTCCAGCAGGAATGAACAAAAAATGCACCAGTACCTCAGATTTTGAATTCTTGTCCAGGTCTTAAGCGGTCCTGCAAACTCTGTAGGTCTGGAGGTATATATTCTAACGCCCCTGAAGGTCAGGGTAAGAAGCCCCATGCTTCTAAGAACCAGGCGAGCGCAAACATGGATTGCGGATCCGTGGATCAAGTGGGTAGGGCCAGATCCACGGATCGGGGAAGATGCCCCCAAAACATGCGGTCAGTGTCGCCTGATTCGGCGAAAGAGCGCGCCGCTTCTGCACGGAAACAGGACCCGTCGCTAATGCACGTGCCTTTGACTCATGTTAACCCTTCCTTCTCAGGAGGCCTCGGGCCACGCTTCTGGGCCCAAAAACCGTGCGGCGACGGACCGTGCGGGGACCTCCGAATCCCAAAAGACCTCACCGCACAGTCCGTCCTCGCACGGCTTTGGAACCCCTGCGGCCCCAGCCGCCTGGCACGTGCTCGGCGAACGACCCGAGTTCTAAAACCATGCGGCCACCCCGACCCCCAACCGACTCCCCACACGGTGTGGTCACCTCACCCAGGTAGTGTCCTCGTCGTTGTCGTTATCCTCCTCCTCCTCCTCTTCCTCCTCCTCCTCCTCTTCCTCCTCTTCCTCCTTTTCCTCCTCCTCCTCCTCTTCCTCCTCCGCCTCCTTTCGTCTCCTCCACTTCCGCCTCCACCTCCTTCTCCTCCTCCTCCTCCTCCTCCTCCTCGTCCTCCTGTTTACGTTAGACCGACATTAGGTGCGAGCCTGTTGCGTGTGTCCCCCTCCTCCTGCTCTTCTTCCTCCTCCCACTCCTCCTCCTCGTCCTCCTCCTCCTCCTCGTCCTCGCCCCCCCTCCCTGTTCCATATGAATAATTCCTCCTTGTCGCACCCCCAGACGCGCCGGTACGGCGGGCAGGGTGTTCGCCTGAGAGTTCCGCACCACTGATGGAGAAGAAACTTGAGAGGTGCAACAATTTGACAAATGGACGGCGGGCCGTTTTCAAAATGTGGTTTTCGCCCAGCGCCGCGCACATTCGTCTTAAAAGCTTGCAGGCATTTTGGGGATGGATGGCGGCTCCTTTCCGAATTGCGGTTTTCGCCGAAGCTCCGCGCACATTCGTCGCACACGTTTGCAATTCACAGATGGATGGCGGTTCCTTTCCAACATGTGGCTCTCGCCGTGAGACGCGCACATTCGTCTTGAACGTTTGCAGGAATTTCACGGATGGATGGCGGCTCCATTCCAGAACGTGGCTCTCGCCGTGCGACGCGCACATGTTTCTTGAAATCTCGCGGGAGCTTCACGGATGGAGGGCGGATCGTTTTCAAAAAGTGGCTCTCGCCGTAGCGACGCCCACTTTCGCCCCATACGTTTACAGCAATTCTATGGAGTGGTGTTCCAGCATCTTTAGGATTGCCATGGCGCAACAGTCACCTTCTTTCGCGGTGCTGAAGGCCCCGCAATGGTGTTTTGGCACGACTCAGGATCGTCAGGACGCGCCAATCACGTTCGTTCGTGGCGCTGAAATCCTAAGAATTGTGATTGGGCACGGTTGAGGATGATCAAGCGAATGACTCCCAACAGGGCTCTTCCTGCAGTGGGGGTTGATTGCAACAGCGTCTTGGGTTTGCGCTGGTCCTCCTCTTTTACGTTGGGCGCAGTAAAACCGGAGCTGGGGTGCACCATGTGAAAAAATAATGCGTGAAACCGAATTGAGCAAAGTGCGAACCAAACACTGGTCCTCCTCCTTCTCTTCTTCCTCCTCATCCCTATCCTCCTCCTCCTCCTCCTCCTGCTCTTCCTCCTCATCCTCCATCTCCTCTTCCTCCTCCTCCTTCTTCTCTCCTCCTCCTCCTCCTCCTCCTCCTCCTCCTCCTCCTCCTCCTCCTCCTCCTCCTCCTCCTCCTCCTCCTCCTCCTCCTCCTCCTCCTCCTCCTCCTTTTCCTCCTCGACATCATTCCTCCTCCTTCCTCTAAGAAACAGGTCGCTGGGGGGTGGTAGGCGCACTAGGCGTTTTCGATGTCAGGAATCAGCGGTTGTCGGTTTTGCCGCCACGAAAAACAGCGCGCTCGTTTTTTGCTTCCGAACATCCACAAAAACGATTGACCACGACGTAGCAAGCATGAAATTCCACGCCTGAGATCTAGCAAAACGACCGCACGTGTCGGACACGGGGAGAAAACCAAATCTCGCCCGCGCGCGACACGTGAGCGACAGACCGGAGCTGGCGAGCCAAACTATGAGCGAAAACAGCCGCAGACGGCGATCGCGCATGAAGTCCTATGATTTTGTACCACACCGAAAAACGGCACCCGAACAACACCTGAGACACTGAGAAGCCCAATGTCCCGATATCCACATGCCAAGAACATCTGTGGAAGTTCATGCTTGCCACGTCGTGGTCAATCGTTGTTGTGGGTGTTCGGAAGCAAAAAACGAGCGCGCTGTTTTTCGTGGCGGCAAAACCGAAAACCGCTGATTCCTGACATCGAAAACGCCTAGTGCGCCTACCGCCCGCCTGGCGGAGGGCACGACACAAGGAGGAGGAGGAGGAGGAGGAGGAGGAGGAGGAGGAGGAGGAGGAGGAGGAGAGGAGGAGGGAGAGAGGAGGAGGAGGAGGAGGAGGAGGAGGAGGAGGAGGAGGAGGAGGAGAGGAGGAGGAGGAAAAGGAGGAAAAGGAGGAGGAGGAGGAGGAGGAGGAGCCCTCGGACCCTCGCGAGTCGCCCCGAGCACGCGGAGTGAGGCGGGGGAAGCGCGGGCGAGGCGCGATCGCGCGTTTGCGCGACGTCTGGGGCCCGCGGGGGCCCCGAACGGCGCGAGCGCGCGCTCGGCGCCTCAGTCGGCGCGCGAACTCGCGAACGCGGCTCTCCGCGCGCCCTGCCGCCTCCCCCGGCTACCCCTGGCTACCCCTGGCTAACCCCAGCTACCCCCGGCTACCCCTGGCTACCCCCCGGCTACCCTTCAGTTTCCAGTCTTCGGCTGAGGCGGGCGGCCCCCGGCTACCCCCGGCTACCCCCGGCTACCCTCCGGCTACCCCCCCCTTCAGCGCTCGCCGCCGCGCCGCGCGCCGAGAGCCTACGACGCGGCGGTGGTCGTGGCGGAGGGGGCCTAGGACGGCCTAGGACGGCCTAGGAGGGCCGCCGCGGCCGCCGCGGCCGCCGCCGCGCTCTCTGGAGGGCTCGGAGGTTTCCGGACACGTTCGCAATGCCTCGGGGTGCCTCGGAAACTTCCGAAAGGCCTCGGCAATCTTCGGAAGGCATCGAAAACCTTTCAGAAGGCCTCGGGGGGCTTCGGAAACCTTCGGAAGGCATCGGAAATCCTTCGGAAGGCTTTGGGGGACCCCGGAAACTTTCGGAGGGCTTCGGAAATCTTCAGAACTAGCTCGGAAGGCCGCGCGCGACTGCCGACGCGACCGCGCGCTCCCCTTCCGCCGAAACCGCACTCCCCTCCCACCGCCCCCCTACAACCCACTACACCAGAAAACGGGAAAGGGCTGTAACATATTGCAAAAACAATGCAAAGTGTTGCTAATAAGGTTTTTGTCATGAAATATGCGATTTATTGACATATACGGAAAATGTGTCAGAACGTCGCTAGCAGACAAGCGGCTGACGAAAGTGCGGCGCGAACCGAAAGCCCCAAAGGGATTTGGCGCTAATGTAACCGAAAGTGCGCCGCTAACATTGCCGAAACTGCGGCGCTAGTATATGACAATTGGCGCGATTCGCTACTTACTAACATAAGTTTAACGATATCAGGTGAAAAACAACACCATGTGGAACATGATGCAAATTATTGTATTACCCCCACTTTCCCCATACCCCACCCCCCGCCTCTTGTTCGTATTATTATTATTATTCTTACGAACTTGTTGATCATGATTGTTATTCTTCTTTATAGTTGTATTAGTCGCATCACTAGTATTCTTAATGATATGATTACTGGTACTTGTTCAGTATAATTAGTATTACTACCAATATTACTGGTAGTCGTATTATTAGTAGTATCATCATGATTATTGTTATTAGTATGATTACTACGATCATGCTTATCATTAGTAGTCGTATTCCTCTTCGTCCCCCTCCTCCTCCTCCTCCTCCTCCTCCTCCTCCCCCTCCTCCTCTGCCTCCTCCTCCGAGTCATCCTCCTCCTCACCGTCTGGAGCCCACAACCCGCGTGGGCGCGGGCGCGGGATCGGTTGCGACCTCAGAGCAAGTGGCGTTCCTGGCAAACCGCTTGGGAGCCCACGACACCCCCCCCGTTGCTGCGCGCCGCCAGGCTCGGCGCGGCGGGGCGCGAGAACCGCGGGCGAGGGCGCGGGCGGTCCTCGCGCGGGCGACCCCGGGCACTGCGCCAGCCGGGCGGGGGCGCGCGCCGCCGCCGCGCGGGGGGTGGCCACGCTGACCTGTAGGCTCCGCCGCATCCGCCTCCGCTCCCGCCTCCTCTTCCTCCTCCTCCTCCTCCTCCTCCTCCTCCTCCTCCTCTTCCTCCTCCGCGTCCTCCTCCCTCCTCCTCCTCCCCTCCTCCTCCTCCTCCCCTCCTCCTCCTCCTCCTCTCCTCCTCCTCCTCTCCTCCTCCTGTCCGCCTCCTCCTCTTTTCCCTCTTTCTCCTTCGCCTCCGCCCTCCTCCTCTTCCTTATCCTCTTCATCCGCCCCCCCCCCTCATCATCATCATCATCATCATCATCATCATCATCATCATCATCATCAATCATCATCACCATCATCATCATCATCATCATCATCATCAGCAGCAGCAGCATCATCATCAGCAGCATCAGCAGCATCATAATCATCCTCAGCATCATCATCATCAGCCGCATCATCATCAGCATCGTCATCATCATCGTCATCAGCATCACTATCATCATCACCATCGCCATCATCATCAGAATCACCATCACCATCATCATCATCATCAGCATCATCACCATCATCACCATCATCATCATCAGCATCATCATCATCATCAGCAGCATCATCATCATCATCAGCAGCATCAGCATCATCATAATCATCCTCAGCATCATCATCATCAGCCGCATCATCATCAGCATCGTCATCATCATCGTCATCAACATCACTATCATCATCACCATCGCCATCATCATCAGAATCACCATCATCATCATCATCATCATCATCATCATCATCATCAGGAGCATCATCATCATCCGCCTCCTCCTCCATATCCGCCTCTTGTCCGCCTCCTCCTCCGCCTCCTCCGCCTCTTCCGCCTCGTCCGCCTCCTCCTCCTCCTCCTCCTCCTCTTCCTCCTCCTCCTACTCCTCCTCCTCCTCCTCCTCCTCCTCCTCCTCCGCCTCCTCCTTTTTCCACAACGCGGCGCCAGCATGTCGAGCTGCTGGGCGTTCGCCGGCAGGCATGCGAACACAAAAATTAACGGTTTCTTACTGGACGGTGAAAATCGGGGTCGGGCGCACAGTCCCGGCAATGGAGTCTCTATGGGAACGCATGGGCGATGCATCCTCGATTGCTGTGTTCGGCGGTGGAACCGAGTGAAGCTCCCCGCCTGCACCCACGCGCGAAACTTGAGGGCAAACGAAGCAAGGGGGCGGGGGGCCCGGGAAAGGCGACGAAGGCAACGTGCGCTGAGGGCGCACAAAAAAAGCTGGAATGAACGAACGCGGTGAGGTGAACGCCAAAATCTCCCCAACCAATCTGACATGCGGAACACTGCGCCTCAGTCTTGGGGATCTTGAACGCCAGGGCAACATGTGAATTCACATTGTGGGGAAAAGCAACATGTGAATTCACATGTTGGGAGAAAAAACGAAAATGTGAATTCACATTTTGGAAAAAAAGGAACATGTGAATTCACATGTTTGAATTCTGCGTTGGAATCTTTGTGAAGGGGCCAGAATGTGAATTCACATTTTGGGTAAAAGGAAAAGGTGAATTCACATGTTGGTAAAAATGTGAAATCGTGAATTCACATGTTGGGATAATCGAGGGGTCCATTCCACATCGGTTTTGGGAGCCGACAAGTCATAGTTTCGGAACGTACGAGATCATCAATCGCACAATCAAGACACACTTGCACTCCACTTCGCCGCCCCACGCGCAATATGCAAGAACGCCCGCACGCATGAACGATAATGGATGGACGGCGCGTCTGCCCGCGCGGGCAACGCGTGGGCTCGAACGACTGGCCCTCCATGACCGCCAACATTGGGTGCCAATCATACCCGATCACATACGTGAGCGATACATTCAGCATACATGGGCCATTCAGCCCCCACTGAAGAACCCCTGTTGCAGACCGCCCCTTTCGCCCTCCAGTTTCACACGGGCACGGCGGCTCTGCCAGCGACGCAGCCCGGGCCGAGGGGTCGCCCGCGAGGGGGCGACTTCTCTGCCTCGACGCCAGACTGGACCCCAGACGGGCGCGCGGGCTCGGCGCGCGGGCCAGCCAGCGGCGGCGGCGGGGCGGCCCGGCCACGGCGCCCAGCGGCCAGGGGTTCGGCCCGGCGCCCAGCGGCACCGGCAGGGCGCCGGCGGCGGCGGGGCTGCGGGCAAGGCCCCCGCCGCGCCCTGACCGGCCGCCGCCGCGCCGCGGACCTCCCGCGCCAGGTTCGCGACGACCGCCACGCCCGCATCGATGTCCAGGCCCGCGCGCAGTCCGGCAAGGACGGCCGCCGGCGGGAACTCCTCCCACGCTGTGCCGCGCGGGAGCCTCGGCGCGGCGGCAGCCCTCCAGAGCTTCAGAGGGCGGAGCCCGCGGCGGGGGATGACTTCCCCGCGCCCCCGCACCATGGGCACGTAGCTCGGGAGGCGGTCGCGCGCACGGCGAGGCGGCCCTGGAAGCGCAGCTGCGCCCGCGCCCGGATTGCTGACCCCAGGGCCGACGTCGCGGTCGCCGCCTGGATCGCCGCGCCGTCGCCCCGCGGCAGGTAGGCGGCCGCCTCGCGGGCGCGCCATCCCAGCTCAACCTCTGTCAGCGGGGGCTCGACGGCCTCCGCGAGGCATGTGCGAATGCGCCGCTTCCTGCCCGCCCGCGCCGGCGCGCGCGCGGGCTCCTGGCACCTGTGGATGGGGCCTCGCCGAGTGCTCGGGGATAGCGCGTTCCTCCACGTAGGCGCGCCATGCTCGCGTCCGCGCGGCGGCCGTCGGCGCCGCGAAACGCGCAGCCCGGCTGGGCGTGGCGCGGCGGACTCGATCCCAGCCGCCACTGCCGCCGCTGCTCGGAGGGTCTGCGTGGGGAGTCACCGCGGGAAGCCGAGCTGCCGGACGGCGAGGGCCCTCGGCACGGGTGCGTCGATGTCCAGAAGACGACTGGCCCACCGTTCCTGGACAGCGTCTAACCGCGCCTCCCAATCGTGGCGGACGACGAGGAGTGGCGCCGCCCCGCGCGCCAGCGGTCGGACTCCAGCGCCCAGCGCACGAAGGGCCACCGCCATGGGCAGCCCGAAGAGCTCCATGGCCGTGAGGAGGGCCATCCAGCCTCGCATTGCGGCTTGCTCGACGTGCTGCATGAGCGCCGTCACGCGCCCACCTTCGTCGATAGGGACGCCCGCGCACGCGTGCCCATCGACGTGCTGAGCGCCGTCGTGCGGGAGGCGGGCGCGGAAGCCCTCCGTCAAGCATTCCGTCTTGCTCGGCCCGCAACGGACTTCCGCGCGCGAGCTGCCCGCCGCGGACTGCAGCGCCCGCGCGTCGACGGCCAAGGCACCCCATGAGGAGGATCGCAGGGCGGGCGTCGTCGTCCATGAACAGCGCCAGGCCGATCTTCGCGGGGGCTGCGGCGTCGACGATCTAGAGCCTGTCGGCGTCGGAAGCGGCCTCGGTCATGACCTGGTCCCAGCTCTTCTCCCCCGCTGCTGCCGCCCTCGCTGCCTCCTCGGCCGCTCGGTCGCATCGCCCGTGCCGCGGCGGCCCCAGCGAAACGCGCGCGGCCCGCGCCAAGGCGGGCCGCCGCGATGGCGACGGGGAAGCACATGGCTGAGCACGCGAAGAAGAAGGCCAGCGCTAGCCGCCGCCCCTCTGGCACGCCTGCAGCGCGGGGCCGTGGCGCTGCGGCGACGTGGCCAGAGGCGACGCTGACGGAGTCATGGATGATGGCTGCAGCCAACGCAAGGTCCTCTCCCTCCAGGCTGGCCGCGTCGTGGAGGTCGAGAAGGTCTGCAGGGGTGTAGGCGGTGTCGAAGGCGCCCGCGAGGTCCATGAAGTACTCTCCGTAGGACAAGTTGTGGCCCTGCCTGATGATGCACGCGTCTATGGCGACGTATGCTGCGACGAGCGCGCCCCCCCGGCCAAGCTGCCCCCCCCCGCCCCGAGCCGCGCAGCCTCCTCCGTTCCGATGGCCCACAGCTCTTCGGCTGCTCGCAGTTCCAGCGCGTTCATGCTCAGCGTTCTGCAGCTGGGGTACAGTTGCAGCGTCTTCCTGGGCTTGCGCTTGTGGAACGTGGGTTGCATCTCCCACAAGCGGGGGATGACCCTCAGATATCGGGCCATGTTCTGCACTGCCAGGATGAAGGTGGCGCGCGCCGGGGCGAGCAGCTTAACGCTCGCGTGCGGGAGCCCCGCGCTGGCGCGGCAGGTCTTGACCCTGTCGGTGGCGTCTTGGAGCTGCTCCACGGTGTATTCCCGGTGGTTGGTGTCCCACAGCTCCCGCCAGGATCGGCGGTTCTCCCGGAGGACTGCCGCGCACCGGGCCGCCGTCGCCCGGAGCTCCACTGCGTCCATCCCCAATCGTTGGACTCGGTTTTGGCCGCGCTTCGCGATGTTTTCCGAGGCCCCGATGAGGACCTCGTCGCCGTGGACCATGGTGGTGGGCTCCGTCGGGCTCTGCTTGGAGGCCTGGAAATGGGCACCAACACCAACACGCGTGGATGCTTCAACGGGGGGAAGATCATCCTAGAATTCGGCGTCGGTGGTAATACTTCGGCCACCTAGGAAGCCCTAGTATTACCACCATCACCGAGAACGGGGGCACCTTTCCTCGGTGGAGGCACACCGCCGATTTTGGTGTTGGCGTCCACCTCTAAGCCTCCCATCCGCACCGTGTCATGAAGCCCCACGCCGCGCTCGCGGAGCAGTCTGCTGAGGTATGCGTTTTCTGCTGCTGGGTCGGTCGCCAAGAGCTCGTCGTGGCGGGCTGCCCGGCGCTGAGCGGAAAGCCCACGTGTGGCCCATCGCACGCGTCCGCCTGCCGGAAACGAAGCCCCAAGCGATGCTCCGCGGCGGCGTGGCTGGGCTGCCGGGC
>CAUYUJ010015943.1:242500-304451 GCA_963575745.1 Prorocentrum cordatum
ACCAGTTTAACCAACACCGCATGCGCAGAAAGCAGGATGCATCGTCCTCGGTATTCGGCAGCATCATGCATGGTGCATGGTCATCTGTTCGGTTCCTCTCGGACGATCTCGCTAATGCGATAGGCCTCGTCGACATCGGCGCGACCTCCAAGTCTTCAGGGCCGTTATCCCTCAAGGGCGTGGTGGCAGTCGACTGGAGAGTGTCTAGAGTTTCCCTTTTAATGATTGGCGCATACCTTACGGTGCAGGTCGGGCCGAACAGCCCCTGCAACGTCGGCAAGTTGCTCGCAATATCCTCGCTGATCCACAAGCACGCAGGTCCATGGGTTGTCATGGGCGGTCTCCAACTCTACGCCATTCGAGTTGACCACTTGGACTCGCAAGCGGAATGGTCAATGTTACTACTACCGCCAGGCATCCCCCACACTTTTCCGTCAGCGGACAGGCGGCGAAATCCGCTCCAGCGAACAGCTAGGTAGGGACACCAACTAGCAAAATGGCCAGCGTGCAAGGCGGGAGGAGGGAGGCCGAGAGGAAGGAGGGACGCTCAGACGCAGAGGAATTCGACGATAAGCAGCCAGCGGCCAGCAGCAGCCAGACGCGCAGGGCCAGAGCGCGGTGGGCGGCCGTGGCGAACCACGGTGGCAAGATGCATCACCCACACATCCACAAAGGGCAAAGGGCAGCGCACCATCGATCACGCCGTCGGCTCTCATGGTTTTTGCTCCCTGCACCACGATGCGATTCAGGTCGACGCGGAGGGCGGCGACCACTGCGGCATGATGTTGGAACTGTGTTTGGCAACGCAGCAGACAGCTCGGTACACCTTAGCTCTGCCCAAGCCCTTTTTGCCGCCTCTGCCCGGCAAGCTGCAGGCCGACCCCAGCAGTAAGCGTTCTCGGAAAAAGCTCGAGCCCCAGCAGAATCAGCAGCAGCAAGAGCTAGACCAATCCGACGCGGAGGAAGACCCCTTTGAAGAGCCCGACGGTTTCGTGGACGAACAAGTCTTGGCGCAACCTCAGCAAAAGCAGACCTTCACAAAAACCTGGATGATATTCGCAGGTTTCTGCATCGTGATGTTGACGACTTCGATTCCGACTGTCTCCAGAAGATGTGGCAGTCCCACGTTAGCGAGACCAAGACCGCCGACAACACCAAGCACGACGACGGTTGCAATCCCGCCAAGTACCTGGAATGGGCAAGTCAAAATTTGGACGTATTGTGGGCAACCATCGAGGGCAACACCTCGCAGCACAGCGCTTGGGCGATGCCGCCAGAATGGATCCAGGACAGCCTCTCCTATCAGTACGCCCCCGAGACTGCCAATTGGAAAAGAATACGGCCTCTTCACCAGCTGCTTCGATAGCTTTCTCTGCCGTGTGCTGGAGGTCCCTCCTGAGCGAGGATGGCACTACCAAGGGCGCGGAGAGGCCCGTTCTTCAGCCGGCGCCGACGCGCGCACATGCAGATGTTTCAATCCAATGGTGGTTGAAGGTCTCAGGATGGATTCAGAAGCGTCTCTGCTGACGGCACCGACAAGCACCATTTCGAGGGGCACGTCGCCAACATGTGAGGTGGCAGCTCTTCTCCTCCCCCACCGTTTTGCCGAACCAGGTTTCGAGAAGCAGGGTCAGGAACGCGCCGAGGACGAACTTCTTGGTGCACAGGTTAGCGCAGGCATCAGCAGACATGCCCCTCTCAGGCCACGGCAAGGTCGTTGGCAAGTATAGGCAGGACTGGGCCAGCACGCTTTTGAACATGCACAAAGAAGTCAGCCGCAAAGATCGCCCTCACTCTCGAGCGGAAGGCCGCCAGGGACAGCTACGGTATTTTTCAATCTTGGATTCGCGAGTCCCATGAGCAGGGCTGTGGCAAGCTGCATCGGCATGTGAAGCCGAAAACGAGGATTGAGACCGAGTACCGCGACTCAGCTCCACGAGCTTGAAGGATAGTCTAGTCCAGAAGAGTTCTCGTTGGCAGCACAAATGGGCTTCCAAGATTTTGTCGGTACAGAGATTGGTTCATCTTCTACGACGGGCACATCAGGGGCACATCAGCGGGCAGCCGAGCAGCCATGGCAAGAACTTCAACCAGTGCAGGTCGCCGTCGCCTTTGAGCAGATCGATTCGAAGACAGCTGCGGGCATCGAGCAGCTGGGCGGCTCGCTGAAGTACATCCCCCAAGCTGGGATAGCACATCTCACCAAATTCTTGAATGCACGTGAGCGACATGGAGGTTGGCCATGGCAAATTCAAACTGCGACTGTTGCCTTGTTGAGAAAAGGTGCCGACTCAGACAGTTCAATTGAACTGCTTCCATATTGAATCCGTTTATGGAGTTCGGCAAGGCAGATTTACCCCTCGGAGTGGGTGGAGCGCATGGCGGGCAAGTGGGACCACGCAGTCCATGGATCCTCGTGCCTTTGCGTCTGCCTGCTCAGAGCCTCCACGGACGAGGCAACTCGCATATGCCCCGAGCATACTGTCTCGGTGATCCTCCTGTGGGACATCGACAGCTTCTACGATTCCCTTGGGTACGAACGCTTGTTCGAGCAAGGCCTGGCATTGGATGCTCTGCTTCTTATGTTGCTGATGGAGGGCCTCGCGCACCTCATCATCAGAGTGTCCAGGGAGGAACGATGCTATTCCCTTGCTGTGCAGGCCTTCAAGAGCATCATTGCAGGGGCTCGTCGAGGCAGCGATTCGGAAGATTGTATTTATACTGTATATTCAAGACCGTGCACTACAAGTGTAACCCAGCTGTAAGCACGCCTTCTTGGGTTGACGGCATCACACAATGCGCGTATGGCTCTGTCAGGTTCCTCTCCCAGGCCCACACCAAGGCGGGGATCCTCGTGGGCAGGCTATGCAGTAAGGCGCACTTGGGCATAGCACGCAGGAGCAAAATCATCGCAAGGGACTTGGATTTGGCAAAGGATATCGCGCGCAAGCCGGCACAGCGCAATATTAAGATCACAGTGGCTCACAAAGCAATAGATCTTGGCACGGACAGGGGCACGAACATGCGAGCACTACCAAAAGCAGCAGCACGCAGAGCGAGCGATACATCGAGGCTGCTGCGCGAAAGTCCCGTACGACGCAGCGGTGTGCGGTACGAGTCCGTCGGCAGTGCAGGCACGGCGCAGGGCAACATATGGCACTTTTACGAGCTCGATACGTGGGCGTTGTCTCGATACCCTGCTGCAGCTGGAACTAGGCGATCAAGACCCAGCCGTCTCGCAGGTTTCTAAGATGCTCGAAAGCTGGGTAGGCATACGTTCTACTGGTGCCGAGGCTCGTAATTTTGCCGCGCGAGATTGGGCAGCCCACGTCTTCCAGGCCGGAGATAACCCTAAACATCGGTGTCGGAAGGTTTCGGGGCCCGCAAAGGCCATCGTGAACACCCTGCTGGACATCAACTGGAGTCCCGTGGGGCCTTGGCATTGGGTTTCGGAATTTGGGCAATATCGATCCGATCAGGGTAATCCAGAGATCTTAGAAGCAGGACCTCCTGTGACTCAGATGATATACACCAAGACCTAGCCGAAACTGTAAGACGTGTACCATGGAAGCGAGCAGCCAAGCATTACGAAAGCAATGATGTTGTGAACGGTGTAGATCTAACAGACGTTCGACAGCAGCTACGCCGAGCTAGAGATCGAGACAATCATAAATGTGCTGGAGCTCTATTCAACGTGTGCTCTGAAGGCCAATGGGCCAAAGAGCGAATTCAGGACGTCATCAAGCCGCCAGATGTTTCAGCCAATTGCGACCGCTGTGATAGCGGTCAACTAGAGTCTACTGTTCATAGCATCTGGGAATGCTCAGCGAATGCATGCATCTCCAGGGTCACCAGCAGCGAGGCGTACGTGCACAGAGCTCGCACTCAGGTGGATTCGCAGCCGTCGGTGTGGCTGCGAGGCCTTACTTCCTCGTCGTGGACACAAGTTTCAGCACCGCCAGACGAGCCCGACATGTTCGTGCACACGCACGGCTTCTTCCCTGGTGAAGCCGAGACTATCGTCGGTGCAGGTGATGTCTCAGGGGGAAAGTACTCAGATCAGGCTCGGTCCCGAAGGGTTTCTTGGGCATGCGTCGTCTTCGAAGGCTTCGATTTGGGAAGCCCGTCTCCAGATCTGGCCACGTCGAGGCCTTCTACTGGTGCCACAAGGGGAGCTCAAACCATCAACCACGGCGAGATGATCGCACTCTTGAGGTTCCTGGACGAGGCCCTGTCGGGCCGACCGCTCGTCTTCGTCACGGACTCGTCGCACGTCCAGAACAACGTCGCCAAGGTCCTGTTGGATTTCTACCCTGCTGGGCATGAGAACGGCTGGCGCTGAATCCAGCGGCTTCTTCGAGAGAAGCCGACCGTAATCTTAAAGATCGAGTCGCACGTGCCTCCCGAGCAGGCCACTGAGAAAAGAGAGTTGCTAATCGCTTGGGTGGAGAACAAGTTGACAGACGAACTGGCCGAGAAGACGGCCAGGCGCATTCGGTTACAGGTGGGGGAGGCGGGTGCAGTTCACATTTCTCTGAGGCCCTGACGCGCGCCGTGAGAATTCGGGCCTGTGAAGTTCTTCTCTCGAGGTCTCCGAAAGTCCCTGGAGGAGATCCCCAACAGCACCCTGGAGCGAGAAAGAAAGCCAGAGCCAAGGTGCCAGCGACCCCTACCCCGCCTCTTCGAGCCTTCAACCCTCGTCCCAAGCTAGCTTTCGGTCGGGCATGTCCCCGTACAGGCGTAGCTTGGACGAAGAATTTAAAAAATGCCGAAAATGCCCCCAAATAGTGAAACAGATTCCAAAAATCGTCCCCGGGCATTTTTTTTACTATTTTTGAAGATTCCTCCTGTAGAGGAACAGGCCCGACTTAAAGCTAGCTGAACAGCTGCGTGAAAGTGCGCACAATGTGATTCCTGTAGGTGCAGGCTCTGATTGTCGGTTGTTTTGCAGCACCTGTTGTTCAGTGATCTCGGGAAGTTCGCACGGTCATATCCCGTCTCAGGAGTGTCTGGCTTTCCCCCTGCCTGGCTTCGAAGCCCCGAGCTGGGCACAAGGGCGCGGAGCAGTTGCAGAACGTTTGTATAGGTGCGAGGTTTGTCGACCCATTACATGATATGGTGCTCTCTGCTGGGAGTGATTACATATGTCCGACGTGCGGTTATCATGCCACGCGTAGTGCCCAGAACCTTCTCAGGGAATGTAAGACGGCCACTCCCACGGGCAATGCATACCTGGATACATTCAAGGAAGAAGAGGTACAGATGCCCTCCCCTGCCTCCCTTGCTTGAAGGGCTAGCGTGATCCTTCCTTTTTACAAAGACCAATGGTCAACTGCGTGGTCCTCTTCCTCCTCCTCCTCCTCCTCCTCCGCCTCCTCCTCCTCCTCCTCCTGTCCGTCTCCTCCTCCGCCTCCTCCTCCTTCTCCGCCTCCTCCTCCTCCGCCTCCTCCGCCTCCTCCGCCTCCTCCTCCTCCTCCTCCTTCTCCTCCTCCTCCTCCTCCTCCGCCTCCTCCACACCTCCTCCCCGTCCTGGTCCTCCGCCTCCTCCTCCTCCTCCTCCTCACCCGCCTCCGCCGATCGGATCGGGAAAAATCGGTGACCTCTAAGATCCGGCGGCTCTGGGGGATGCATCGGGCGCGGCGGCCGTTCGAAGCGTCCTGGAGCACTCGGGGAGCATTCCGGAACGCTCTGAGGCGATTTATCCTGTTCACAGGACTGCCTGAGATCCTCAGGACGCGTGTTAGCACCAACGTGCACGTGGACGCCCTTGGGTGACATGGATCAGATTCCTACTACATCGCAGTGACCACGGGGTTCTGCAGTGAGACTCGTGAGCTGGGCCAAAGCGGGCGTCGCAGTTGAGACGTCCCCGCAGAGCGAGCAGGCCCGTGGAACACCCTGGGTCGACAACATCCTCGGGGTGACCCCAATGCCATGCCTGCTACATCGCGTCGACTGTGGGGCTCTGAAGAGAAACTCGTCCGCGGGGCCAAAACAGGCGTTTAACCTGAGAAGTCCTGACAATCTGGGCCGAACTGGTCCGTGGAACACCTCTGGCGGCTCCCACAGTGGAAGGTCCAAGAATCATGGCTGCTACATAACGATGATCTCCAACGAGCATGAGTGAGGCTGTGTGTGAGCGTCTGGGTATGAAGGATTATGTGCGCGAGTGAGCCTGGGTATGGGTAGTCTGAGTGTGAGTGAGCCTGAATATGCATGGAACAGAGCATGAGCGGATCCGAGCACGAGCGGGTCTGATACTTTGTTTCGCCCTGTGGCGAATTGCCTCCGAGGACGTGTAGAGTACAGAGCGCCCAAGACACTCGCAAATGATTCCACCTGGAGCGCGCGGTGCAATTACACACGCGCGCGCCTAATTGACTGGAGACACAGCTCCTATAGGGGCGCCGCTTCGCGGGCCTCCGCTTCGCCAGCCTCTAGCGCTGCAGCGCATGCGCGCGCGGCCAGAGCAACTGGCTTATAAACGATTCCGTCGCACACGACAAAAGCTGCCGCGTCGACCGCAGCAGAGGCCGCCTTGGGGTGGAATGGCGTTCGAACCCCGTCGTCTCACAACTCGCTGTGGACTAGAAGGTGCACGGAATGCGCGAGCAAAATGACAAAACGCATATTACTAGCAGTGCTAAGAATTATCGACCTTGGGAAGCACCATTGTCCGGACCTGGGCCGCACCGTCTTTGAGCGGGAACACAAAGAACCCACCTTGAACAGGTCTGTGACACACCATGGACTGGACCTGGCTGGACCTGGTAACCACCGTCCTCGAGCGGGCGAACGCGGAATGCACCTGGGACGCATTATGGTCTGGACTGTACCTGGGGGCGCACCATCCTCGAGCGGACACTCGCGGGATGTGGAGACGGTGCTCAGGCCCAGATCTGCCAGGACGGGACTAGGGCCCCGGAGCTCCTACGTGATGTCAATTTAATGATAACTAGTCTATAGCATCCGCTATGAGAAAAGGATGCCAGAACGCGGGCCCAAAACAATGGCTTCTAGCACCGGTGTGCGATCTATGTGGTGCAAAAAGTGATGATACAGTCCGTGTGGCAGTATGTACGTGGCGCAATCTTTATATAGCAGCACATTGCGCAGCAGTCTGCGTGGTGCAATATATATATATATATATATATATGTATGATGCAAGGTGCGTTGTGCCATACGGTTGGTCCCACACACAAGGCACCAACCAGTGAGCACCAAACAGAAGGCACCGACCTGGCACGGGTGACGTCGGCCCAAAGGGGACCATAACTATAAGATAGGCAACACAGGGCACAGAGTGGGAAAGGCCAGCTGCGCCCCAATGGGACAGACACCAGCCATATTAGACGAGGCCAGGACATGTATAAAAACGGGCGAGGATAATTCGAGAATCTCTCAGATATGGCGGCTCTGGAGGATGTCTCGGGCGCCGTGGCCTTCCTAGAGCGTTCCAGAACGCTCTGGAACGGATTTATCCTCATTCTGTCCCCGTCCGACCATATGCCACCGACAACGAAGGGCCGACTGCGACCCCGTGGGCCAACCATAGAGCACAAACGCACAAAGCCCCAGCCACAGGGTACCAACCGGCAACGGCCGACTGAGAATCCCACGTGCCAACCACAGGGAACCAACGCACAGGGAACCAGCCAGAGGGTACCAATTGGAAACGGCCGACTCCAGCCCTGCACCCCAACGATCAACCATAGGGGACCAAAGCATAGGGCACCAGCTATAGGCCACCGACTGGGAAATGCCGACTGCGAACCCTGCGCGCAAGCCACAGAGCACCAAGTACATAGGGCACCAGCCGCAGAGTTCCGACTGGGGAAGGCCAAATGTGTCTCTCTCGCTCATGATCCTAACTCCGCCCTCTCCATCCCAACCTTTTCGCCCTCCGCCCTTCTCTCGCTCCTCGGCCAAGATGGGTCCAATATTGGCGGCACGCAGAAGGGGGGTAGAGGGAGGAGGGGAGGCGTCTTGGAAGCAGCCTGCTTCTTAGAAGGCGCGGGCCTTGTCTGCGTATGATGCAAGGCCCACGCCTTCGAAGAAGCAGCCTCCTTCCAAGGAGCATTTCCCCCCTCCCCCCATACGTCCCTCTGCGCGTGGCTGACGAAAGGCGCCGAGCAGTGGCACGCGAGCCTCCCCTTGGCACGTCCCAAACTCCGCTCCTGGGACCTACCATTGCCTGCACCCGTGCGCACCGTCTTCGAGCGCGGGCACGCACTGGATGCACCCTGGTATGGCCCGAGGGCGCGCCGCTTACAGGGCCTGGGGCGCACCGTCCTCGAGCGGATCGGATCAGACCGCGGCTTCCGGCGGCGTCGGACGGGCCAGGAGCCCACCAAGACGGTCCGAGATGGCTCCAAGATGGCCCAAGACGGCCCAAGGAGCCCTCAAGAGGTCCCCAAGCCAGCCCAAGAGGCCTCCAAGAGGGCCTCCAGGAAGGCTTCCAGAAAGGCACGAAGAGGCCAAAATCATTGATGCTCCTTGGGTTGCTGAAGGATGTGGGCATTTGCTTCGGGTCTGCCTTCCGACGGCCCCAGACGGCCCAAGAGCCCCCAAAGATCGCCCCAAGATCGCCCAAGAGGCCTCCAAGATGGCCCCAGGACGGCCCAAGAGGCACCCAAGACGGCCCCAAGGGGGGCCCAAGACGGCCCAAGGGGCCTCCAAGACGCCCAAGATGGCCTCCAAGACGGCCCTGGAGCACCCCAAGAGGGCCCCAAGTCGGCCCAGAGAGGCCGCCAACACGGCTTCCGGCGGCGTCGAACGGGCCAGGAGCCCACCAAGACGGTCCGAGATGGCTCCAAGATGGCCCAAGACGGCCCAAGGAGCCCCCAAGAAGTCCCCAAGACGGTCCAAGAGGCCTCCAGGAAGGCCTCCAGGAAGGCCTCCAGGAAGGCACGAAGAGGCCAACATCACTGATGCTCCTTAAGTTGCTGAAGGATGTGGGCATTTGCTTCGGGTCTGCCTTCCGACGGCCCCAGACGGCCCAAGAGCCCCCAAAGATCGCCCCAAGATCGCCCAAGAGGCCTCCAAGATGGCCCCAGGACGGCCCAAGAGGCACCCAAGACGGCCCCAAGACGGCCCCAAGACGGCCCAAGGGGCCTCCAAGACGCCCAAGATGGCCTCCAAGACGGCCCTGGAGCACCCCAGGAGGGCCCCAAGTCGGCCCAGCGAGGCCGCCAACACGGCTTCCGGCAGCGTCGGACGGGCCAGGAGCTCACCAAGACGGTCCGAGATGGCTCCAAGATGGCCCAAGACGGCCCAAGGAGCCCCCAAGAGGTCCCCAAGCCGGCCCAAGAGGCCTCCAAGAGGGCCTCCAGGAAGGCCTCCAGGAAGGCACGAAGAGGCCGATGCTCCTTAGGTTGCTTAATGATGTGGGCATTTGCTTCGTGTCTGCCTTCCGACGGCCCCAGACGGCCCAAGAGCCCCCAAAGATCGCCCCAAGATCGCCCAAGAGGCCTCCAAGATGGCCCTAGGACGGCCCCAAGAGGCACCCAAGACGGCCCCAAGAGGGCCCCAAGACGGCCCAAGGGGCCTCCAAGACGCCCAAGATGGCCTCCAAGACGGCCCTGGAGCACCCCAAGAGGGCCCCAAGTCGGCCCAGAGAGGCCGCAAACACGGCTTCCGGCGGCGTCGAACGGGCCAGGAGCCCACCAAGACGGTCCGAGATGGCTCCAAGATGGCCCAAGACGGCCCAAGGAGCCCCCAAGAGGTCCCCAAGACGGCCCAAGAGGCCTCCAAGAGGGCCTCCAGGAAGGCCTCCAGGAAGGCACGAAGAGGCCAAAATCATTGATGCTCCTTAGGTTGCTGAAGGATGTGGGCATTTGCTTCGGGTCTGCCTTCCGACGGCTCCAGACGGCCCAAGAGCCCCCAAAGATCGCCCCAAGATCGCCCAAGAGGCCTCCAAGATGGCCCCAGGACGGCCCAAGAGGCACCCAAGACGGCCCCAAGAGGGCCCCAAGACGGCCCAAGGGGTCTCCAAGACGCCCAAGATGGCCTCCAAGACGGCCCTGGAGCCCAAGAGGGCCCCAAGTCGGCCCAGAGAGGCCGCCAACACGGCTTCCGGCGGCGTCGGACGGGCCAGGAGCCCACCAAGACGGTCCGAGATGGCTCCCAAGATGGCCCAAGACGGCCCAAGGAGCCCCCAAGAGGTCCCCAAGACGGCCCAAGAGGCTTCCAAGAGAAGGCTTCCAGGAAGGCACGAAGAGGCCAAAATCATTGATGCTCCTTAGGTTGCTGAAGGATGTGGGCATTTGCTTCGTGTCTGCCTTCCGATGGCCCCAGACGGCCCAAGAGCCCCCAAAGATCGCCCCAAGATCGCCCAAGAGGCCTCCAAGATGGCCCCAGGACGGCCCAAGAGGCACCCAAGACGGCCCCAAGAGGGCCCCAAGACGGCCCAAGGGGCCTCCAAGACGCCCAAGACGGCCTCCAAGACGGCCCTGGAGCACCCCAGGAGGGCCCCAAGTCGGCCCAGCGAGGCCGCCAACACGGCTTCTGGCGGCGTCGGACGGGCCAGGAGCCCACCAAGACGGTCCGAGATGGCTCCAAGATGGCACAAGGATTCCCCAAGAGGTCCCCAAGACAGCCCAAGAGGCCTCCAAGAGGGCCTCCAGGAAGGCCTCCAGGAAGGCACGAAGAGGCCAACATCACTGATGCTCCTTAGGTTGCTGAAGGATGTGGGCATTTGCTTCGTGTCTGCCTTCCGACGGCCCCAGACGGCCCAAGAGCCCCCAAAGATCGCCCCAAGATCGCCCAAGAGGCCTCCAAGATGGCCCCAGGACGGCCCAAAGAGGCACCCAAGACGGCCCCAAGAGGGTCCCAAGACGGCCCAAGGGGCCTCCAAGACGCCCAAGATGGCCTCCAAGACGGCCCTGGAGCACCCAAAGAGCGCCCCAAGTCGGCCCAGAGAGGCCGCCAAGACGGCTTCCGGCGGCGTCGGACGGGCCAGGAGCCCATGATGCTCCTTAGGTTGCTGAAGGATGTGGACAGTTGCTTCGTGTGTGCCTCCCGACGACCCCAGACGGCCCAAGAGCCCCCAAAGATCGCCCCAAGATCGCCCAAGGGGCCTCCAAAATGGCCCCAGGACGGCCCAAGAGGCCCCCAAGACGGCCCCAAGGGGGCCCCAAGACGGCTCAAGATGCCTCCAAGACGCCCAAGATGGCCTCCAAGACGGCCCTGGAGCACCCAAAGAGGGCCCCAAGTCGGCCCAGAGAGGCCGCCAACACGGCTTCCGACGGCGTCAGACGGGCCAGGAGCCCACCAAGACGGTCCGAGATGGCTCCAAGATGGCCCAAGACGGCCCAAGGAGCCCCCAAGAGGTCCCCAAGACGGCCCAAGAGGCCTCCAAGAGGGCCTCCAGGAAGGCCTCCAGGAAGGCACGAAGAGACCAAAATCCTTGAGGCTCCTTAGGTTGCTGAAGGATGTGGGCATTTGCTTCGTGTCTGCCTCCCGACGGCCCCAGACGGCCCAAGAGCCCCCAAAGATCGCCCCAAGATCGCCCAAGGGGCCTCCAAAATGGCCCCAGGACGGCCCAAGAGGCCCCCAAGACGGCCCCAAGGGGGCCCCAAGACGGCTCAAGAGGCCTCCAAGACGCCCAAGATGGCCTCCAAGACGGCCCTGGAGCACCCCAAGAGGGCCCCAAGTCGGCCCAGAGAGGCCCCAATGCCCTAAGATGGCCAAAGAGGCCCCCGAGAAGCCTCCAAAGGCTCCAGGCCCAAGGAGGCCCCCGAGATGCCCCCAAAAGCCTCCCAGGAAGGCCTCCAGGAAGGCTCGAAAAGTGCCACCAGAGGCTCCCAAGATGCCTCCTTCTCCAACTCATCCTCCTCCTCCTCCTCCTCCTCCTCCTCCTCCTCCTCCTCCTCCTCCTTCTCCTCCTCCTCCTCCTGATCTTCCCCGCCACCCTCCACCAAGCGTTCCCCGAAGGGTTTCCACAACGGCTCGGGGAACACACGGTCCTATAGGTTGGCAGAGCTTTTGCACCAACGCTCGGCCACATGGGCGATTCCAAAAAGCAAGGGGCGGCGGTGATTCGCCGTCGGCGTCTTCGATCCGCTGCCCCCTGTGGTCGTGCCACAAGGGTGCACGGCGTTCTTTCTTGACGAACTCCCCCCTGGGACGTCGGCCCAACCCGCCGGTCACATGGAGAGTGCCGAAAATCCCGGGGTTAATGCCTTTCCCGCTCCACGATAACCCAAGATGGACTCCGCGACTGTCAAGATTGCCTCCAAGAGAGCCAAGATGGCCTCCAACACAGCCAAGATGGCCCCAAGATGCCTCCAAGACCGCCACGATGGTCCAAAGGAGCCCAAGACTGCCCAAGAAGCGCCCAAGAGGCCCCTAAGACGGCCGAAAGGGCCACCAAACAAAAGGTCCTCCAGGAGAGCCTAAAGTGGCCAAATTCAATGATGTCTTTAGGCTGTTAAAGGATTTCGCCACTTCCTTCACAACGGCCATCCGACAGCCCAAGACAGCCCAAGAGCCCCCCGAGACTGCCCCACTATCGCCCGAGAGGCCTCCAAGAGGGCCTTACTACGGCCCAAGAGGCCCCCAAGATGGCCCCCAAAGGGCCCCAAGACGGCCCAAGAGGCTTCCAAGACGCGCAAGATGGCCTTCAAGACGACCCTGAAGCGCCCCCAAAGGGCTCCAAGACGACCTAGACAGGCTCGCAAAACGGCTTACGACGATGTCAGACGGGCCAGGAACGCCGTCAGACGACCAACGAGGCCCCCAAGAAGCCCCCAATGGCCCCCAAGAAGCTCCGAAAGGCCCTGAAGAGACCCACGGAGGCCCCCAAGAGGCCTCCAAGGGGCCCCGAGGAGGCTCCCGGGCGGCCCCAAGTATGACCCAAGAAGGTCAGGTCTCCTCACCCTTCTCCTCTTCCTCCCTGTTCCTCCCTCTCTTCATCCTCCTCTTCCCCCCCCACGTATTCCCCGAAGGGCTTCCACAACGGCTTGGGGAACGCATAGCCCAATGGCGTGGCCAAACTTCGCCCAAACGCTTGGCCACATAGGTGTATCATGAAAAGGCAGGGGGCGGCGGCGATTCGCCGCAGGCGTCTTCGATAAATTGATCAGCGCAGCCCACACCACACAGCTTACACCACATGGCTTGCACCGCGTAGCGCTCACCTCGTAGCTTCCACCGAAACGCTTATACCACATATCGCACCACCTGGCTTACACCACGCACATGTCGCCACATAGCCTACACATCCAGTGGAATAGCTTGTTGCTGAGGGTTCACGCTGGCAAACACTAATATGCTTGTTGTGCGCAGTTGTTTGTTATCGGATAACGTTTTTGGGGGGGTCGGCGAGGAACTGTTGCTCAGCGAGTCGCGGCGGCGGCCCCTGTGACACGCTACGTATGCTTTGCAAGCTGATGTTGTGTCGCCCTGCTTCGTGGGACGAGAGCCTGAGAGAAGCTCGAACAGATGATGCTCGGGGACTGGGATATGGCTCGCGTGTCGAGGCGAAGCGTGGTGGGCCAAAACCGGCGGCGCGACGCGCTTCGAACAGGGGATCGACTACAGAATTGATTCACCCCGAAATCACTGGTCCGTAGAATCTACCAGAAAATACGTAGAATGTTCCATAGATGTACGGAGCCTTCCTACGTGCCCTCTAGACTCGACTGAAAAATCAGTTTGGGGGGTAGACCGAATGTTGTACACAGCCGATCCCCTACTCGAACGCTAAGCACAAGCTGCAAACCCCCGACCTCGCCAACCAGCGCAGAGCGCGCGCGAGGCGACGGGGCCCGCCGTGGACCGTTGGCGACCGCGCGCGCGCAGGCCCCCGCAGCGCTCAGTAGGGGCTGCCGGCACGGAGCTGGCGCACGAAGTCGGGGAAGGACACGGAGGCGGCGCCGTGCGGCGCGTACCGCTCCCACAGCAGCCCGAGCTCCGCCTAATCATAGAAAACAAACTATCCCGGCAAAGCAACCTAACAGCCATGTGTAGGAGCATATCTGGAAGCATTCCCCTTAAGATTCGGATGAGAATCCAGTTGTAGAATTCTGCTGTTCTCGCAGTCGTTGTCGCATTCGCGAGGACAGTCGCAGTGGCAACGGCAGTCGCAGTCACAGCCTCAGCCTCAGCCTGCCTCAGCCTCAGCCTCCGCCTGCCTCAGCCTCAGCCTGCCTCAGCCTCAGCCTCAGCCTGCTTTAGCCTCAGCATCAGTCTGCCTTCGGCCTCGGCCTCAGCCTCAGCCTGCCTCAGCCTCAGCCTGCATCAGCCTCAGCCTCAGCCTCAGCCTGCCTCAGCATCAGCCTGCCTCAGCCTCAGCCTCAGCCTCAGCCTGCCTCTGCCTCAGCCTCAGCCTGCTTCAGCCTCAGCCTCAGTCTGCCGTCGGCCTCGGCCTCAGCCTCAGCCTGCCTCAGCCTCAGCCTGCATCAGCCTCAGCCTCAGCACGAAGCGACCCAGCTAGAAGGACAAAGCGCTGAATGTACACCGATGTGTTCGACGACTGCGTATGTAATGATGTGACGATATACAGACTGAGCCCTTCGTGAATGTCTACATGTTTTTCTGACGCCTACAAACGGCGCTGACGTGTGTGAGAAAATTGTCCGCGCAGCAAAAGCCGGCGAAGCGTGCGGGAGCTCGCATGCTGAGACAGACTACGTCTGCAGACCGCCAGCTGCAAAAAGTTGCGAGCGGCTCTTGGAAGATGTTTACGGAACGGAGCTACGGTGTCTGAAAACATTGGCATCGAAGGGAAGAGCCTCGGAGCCCTGCAACCTGAGAAACACCGCAGGAACTCGCATACTGAAAAGGAATGCATTGCAAACCGCACGCTGCGAACCCTGCAGGCTGAGAAGCACCGCAGGATGTCGCATGCTGAAAAGCACTTGTACTGCAGAGCGCTAGCATCTATCTCGGGCTCGGACCCCCCCGTCCTGATCCAGAACGTGTCCGGCCACGGCCTGAAAATGCCGTTCCAACTCCCGAGGATCAGCTGGCACTCCGGCTCTGGGACACTCCAGTACGTCTTGAGCACCTTGAGCCAGGCCCCATCTCGGGATCCCCACAGCACGCTGTACTTGACCGAGACCGTGCCGAACTCATAACAATTGACCTCCGAAGGACCTGCGAGTGCAGGCTGAGAAACACCACGCGATTGCAGGGCACGGCATTGCGTGTCACATGAGTGCAGGCTGAGAAGCACCACATCTCGTTTGCCAGAGATCACTCCCAGGTTATTTGATCCCGCAACACCAGCCACGGCGTAGCTGCCACAGGGGCCGCAGATAGCAACGGTTCGGTCACCCAATTGGCGTTCCGGTGAGTCACAATTCGCGCGTGGCTCCACGAGCCTGTGTAGCGCGATTTGCGGGGCACCAGTGTGCTGTAGGTGTTGTTGCCGTAGCAGAAGACGGCCTCTGGAGCCCAGTGCGGATTCCAGCGGACAGCGTAGACCCTGTGGACGCCATTGCGGATGACGTCGCGCGCACCTTCGATATGTGCCACCCATCGAAGCCAGTCAAATGCTGAGCCATCGGTGATGTCAACAGCACCTGGGGCAGTCTCGCCATGGTGGTAGTGCAACAGCGATTGGAGAGCGGCGCTGGCTTCGTCGCGGCCCACAATCTGGCGCGAGCAGGCTGCCTCTTGCAGGTGCTCCTGTGTGAAGAGCAGTGGGGCATCACCGCCAGTCTCGGCAGGCTGAGCAGCGCCACCGTCAGGCACGGCAGTCTGAGCAGCGCCGCCACGAGGAACATGAGGCTGAGCAGCGCCAGGCTCAGGCACGGCAGGCTGAGCAACGGCGCGTGGTGGACCGACATAGGTGGGCTCATCGGGTCGGCCGTTCTTATGGTAATGCAGGCGCATGGCTGAACCGTCTGCACGACGGAACTCGAAGAAGTGCCTGCCGTGGCCATCCGTGTTGGAGTAGTTAGGGTCGCGCTCTGTCTCGATGATGCGAAAGAGAACCTGGGCGATGCCCTGCCCGATTATGCGCTCAGCGAAACCCGGAGCGGCAGACCGAAGCAGTTGCTTCCAGTCGTAGGACGGGTCGTTTGTTACGTCTTTGAACGACAAGTTGTTGACAATGCACTCGGCGCGCAGCGCGCGCTGCCACTGGCAGGCGGTCTTGCCGCCCATCCCTGGTGTACGGCGGATGTCTTCGAGGTGAGCCTGCTCAAAGACCACGTCGACACCTGGCTGAGGAGTCGGTGCGGGCGGATCCGGCAGAATCTCCCACGGGCCATCGCACGGGGCCGGGGGTGGCGGGGGCGATGCCTTGCCGCGTGCTGGCATTGTGACAAGGCAGGCTGAGGAGCACCGCCGCGGCTGGACGGCCAGGTGAAACTCGAGCAAACATGGTTAAGGATGATGATGATGGTGTTGATAGGAAACCCGGTATCAGCGAGTTGATGTACAATGAGGTGTCCGCAAACGAGACACTGCTGTCAACGCTGTTATAACTAACCACAAACGAGACACTGCTATCAACGCTTGCACAATTAAAAAGAAACGCTGGCATTGACACTACTAGCAATACCAAAGTGGAGTTTAAACGAGGCACTGCCATCAACCGATTCAACTTCCAATGAAAGAAGATCACAAATGAGTTCACTCTGAAGTGACCCATGGGTATCAATGCGAGAAGTCTCTGCAAACTATTCACTCATGGCGACCGCCGCGCACACGCGTGTAGGAAATCGTTGATGATGATAGTGATAATGGAGTGGGGGCCAGTAATGCAGATACACTGCTGTGCATTCACTTGCTGCGAAAAGAAACTCTGCATGAATGAGTTGATATATAATGAGTTGTCCACAAACGAGACACTGCTATCAACGCTTGTATAAGTAAAAAGAAACGCTGCTATCGACACTTCCCCCAATACTAAAGTTGTCTTTAAACGAGTCACTGCCATGAACGGCTTCAACTACAGTGTAACGAAAGGAACTGCAGGCTGAGAAGCACCGCAGGCCAACGTGAACCAGTCGTGGTGATGAGGATGAGTGAAATCTGCGATGATGATAGCGATCATGAAGTCGGTTGTAGGAACCCACTTTTGTAGTAACCAACATACACTGGTATGCATTCACTTATGGTGAAAGGAAACTCGGTATCAGTGAGTTGATATAGAATGAGTTGTCCGCAAACGAGACACTGCTATCAACGCTTTTAGAACGAAGCGAACCCATCAGAACACTGTTATCAACGGAAAGAATGCTGTAGAAGGACAAAGCGCTGAATGTACACCGATGTGTTCGACGACTGCGTATGTAATGATGTGACGATATACAGACTAAGCCCTTCGTGAATGTCTACATGTTTTTCTGACGCCTACAAACGGCGCTGACGTGTGTGAGAAAATTGTCCGCGCAGCAAAAGCCGGCGAAGCGTGCGGGAGCTCGCATGCTGAGACAGACTACGTCTGCAGACAGCCAGCTGCAAAAGGTTGCGAGCGGCTCTTGGAAGATGTTTACGGAACGGAGCTACGGTGTCTGAAAACATTGGCATCGAAGCGAAGAGCCTCGGAGCCCTGCAGCCTGAGAAACACCGCAAGAACTCGCATACTGAAAAGGAATGCATTGCAAACCGCACGTTGCGAACCCTGCAGGCTGAGAAGCACCGCAGGATGTCGCATGCTGAAAAGCACTTGTACTGCAGAGCGCAGGCTGCGAAACCTGCAGGCTGAGAAGCACCGCAGGAACTCGCATGCTTTCGAACACTACTGCTCGAGACCGCAGCTGGAGAGCGGCAGACCGCAGGCTGAGAAGCACCGCGGGCAGGGAGACTTGCAAAACTCAGATGTCCTGATCGTCTTGGAGGAAGTCACGCCAGTCCGGCGGCTGCCAAGAATCGATGATGCGCCTGGAGCCACCGCCCGTGCTGCCGCCGATGTCCAGGTAGTCGCCATCGCCCCTGAACAGACGGCCGTGCCCCAACGCCAGAATCGCTTGGTTGCGGATTTGAAGCAGCGCTCCGCTCTCAAACATCTGCAACACGTCCAGCTGCCTGCGCGTGAAGTTCGGCTTTGGCTGGCCAGCCTGGGCAGACAGATGGAGGGAAAGCCGCTCCCCCTCGTTGTAGCGCGCGATGGCCTCGGCCTTCTGGTGGTGCAGCCGGCGCCGCTGTTGCCGCAGAGCTTCCTCGGGAACTGCTGCATCACGGCCCTCACTGTGATCAGCTTGCAACGCTTGCGTTAGCCAATCAACGTCGAAGCGCCCTGAGAAGGCCAGCACCTCCCAGATCTGTTTGGTACCGGCCACACGTTGCAAATGGCGATGCCACCGCTTACGCTTCTGGTCTTTCACAAACTTGGCGACGCTACCCAGACCTGCACCCTTGGCCTGGCCACCTTTTCCCGCAGGCTGAGAAGCACCGTGAGAACCTTTCTTACCGCCTGGCCCTTTGTTCGGACCCTGCGGAACCGCATGGCCCCCTTGTGGCGCAGACTTGCCTTTCGCTTTTCCCTTTTCGATATCCCGTTCCTGAAGCGCACGCTGCTGCCGCGACTGCTCGTACTGGTCGCGAGCTACTCTGACCAATTCCTGGCGCTCAGGCTCCGTGAGAACGTAGCGCATGTCGTCGATGTTCTTGCTCCGCAGAAAGTCATGTCGAAGCTTAAGGACAGAGAGAATGGCTCGGCCAGTCTCCTCCTGAGACGCAAAGGCCGCGTCATATTCCGAGCCAGGCTGAGGAGCGCCAGCTGGATTAGTGTCCGCTGGCTCCGTGGACTTCCTCTTTTTGAAAAGCAAGAGACTGAGATGATGGAGGACTTTCGGATCGTACTCCTCGTCGTACCTGTCGTCCCAAAGCTGCCTCAGCTCCCTGTGCAAGTCGTCCGCGCGATTCTGAACGACATCCTCGACGTAGTCGGGATCACCCGGTGAAGTCGGTGAAAGCGGAGGAGTAGAACTCGGCGACCGATCCCAATGCACAGAAGACTCGCGGTCCGCCTGTACGCTGACGTCGGCGTCGGAGACGTTTTCGACGACAATCTTCCGCCTCTTGCTCTCCCCAGGCTGAATAGCACCAGGGAGAGTGAGCACAACCGCCACCGCATCGTGTGCGTCGTTGCGCATGCCACGATCCGTAAAAGACGCGCCAACGGCAATGGAGCAGAAACGGGCGACTGCTCCGCAGACCGCGACGTGGTCGCCTTTGAGGTCGGCCGGAGTGGCATGGACCTCCCATACCTTCTCGTCGTTCTGCTGGCGCTGGTAAGCCTCCCGCGCCTCCTGGAAAGTGAGGTTGTCGTCGCCGACTACAAGCAGAACGACTGCCTGGTTTAGATTCTCAAGAATCTTGGCCAGGCCGTCCAGGTGCAAGCGGAGATGGCGAACTGTCCGCTTTCGAGTCTGGATGGTCGGCGGTTTCTTGCCGCACACGATGTGCATGTTGGCGATCACCACGTGGAACTTGTCATGGCCTGGTTTGTTCACCTCAAAATGTGAAATAACAGCATCAATCTCTCGGCCGCTAGGAGGCCTGTAAACTTTGCTGTCTTCGCACAGAGTCAGTTCCGCAGGCTGAGAAGCACCGCGGAACCCCCAGAGAGTCAAGTAGTTGTCGACCTCCGAGAAGCGAATGCCATCACCGAAAGGCTTACTGAGGATCTCTGTCACGTTGATCCCTGCTCGGCGAAAGCCTTCACGGAACGCACCGACCTCGCAGCCACAGACAATATCAGCATCAGCGGTCTCCACTATCGTGGCGCACAACCTTCCGAAGTTAGCGCAGTGAGTGGCCGCCTGCTTACCAGTCATCATGCCCTGCTCGAACCCGAAATTGAACGAGGCGACCGTGAAAGACGCAGGCTGCACAGCGCCAGAACCAGGCGTCTGTCCACCTTCCTCCGCAGGCTGAGAAGCACCGCGAGGCGGCGCAGGCTGAGAAGCACCGCGAGGCGGCGACACTTCGGACGAGCCTCGCGGAGCAGAGGCTGCGGATGAACGTTGGACATGGGGGTACGGCCAGGGGAACGCCATTGCAATCAAAACTCAGTGGTCTGCAGTGAATGAATGCAGTGGCACGATTGAATGCAGAGGACTGCAGTGTCACTAGCAAGTCCTGAACCAAACACAGCTGTGGCGGAAGGAGTATGAAGCGTCTGGCTATTCAAAATGTGGCCCGGGAATGGAGTTCTGGGAACTCGAAGACCAGGAAGTGGACTAGAGTTGGCTCCGGGCATCCAAAATGTGGCCCGGGAATGGAGTTCTGGGAAATGGAAGAGCACGAAGTGGCTTACAGTTGGCTCCGGGCATCCAAA
Organism: Prorocentrum cordatum; assembly: GCA_963575745.1. Classification (NCBI taxonomy): domain Eukaryota; class Dinophyceae; order Prorocentrales; family Prorocentraceae; genus Prorocentrum; species Prorocentrum cordatum. The sequence goes on from CAUYUJ010015943.1 coordinate 262,740, forward strand.
ATGTGGCCCGGGAATGGAGTTCTGGGAAATGGAAGAGCACGAAGTGGCCTACAGTTGGATCCGGCCCCCCAGAATGTGGCCCGGGAATGGAGTTCTGGGAAATAGAAGAGCACGAAGTGGCCTACAGTTGCATCTGGCCCCCCAGAATGTGGCCTGGGAATGGAGTTCTGGGAAGGCGAAGAGCACGAAGTGTGTGACTGTTGGTGAAAAACGAGCCCGGCTCACTGCCGCCCGGCAACTCCCAACACCTGCCCGGACCCCCCTGTGGAGTGATCTGCTGCTCTCTTTTGATCCCACTAGAAACCTATCAGTCTTCGCTGTTAGGTAAATATCCCAGTGCGACCCTACCTAGGAGTTGGAGCCCCTAGGAAAGCAGCATTAGTAGTAACAGTACAGCTAAGCTAAAGCTAAGCTGAAGCTAAGCTGAAGCTAAGCTGAAGCTAAGCTAAAGCTAAGCTAAAGCTAGGCTAAATTTAAGCTAAAGCTAAGCTAAAGCTAGGCTAAAGCTAGGCTAAATCTAAGCTAAAGCTAAGCTAAAGCTAAGCTGAAGCTAAGCTAAAGCTAAGCTAAAGCTAAGTTAAAGCTAAGTTAAAGCTAAGCTAAAGCTAAGCTGAAGCTGAGCTGAAGCTAAGCTGAAGCTAAGCTAAAGCCTAAAGCTAAACTAAAGCTGAGCTAAAGCTGAGCTAAAGCTAAGCTGAAGCTAAGCTAAAGCTAAGCTAAAGCTAAAGCTAAAGCCCCCAGGGGACTGGGGGAACCGCGGGGCGGGGACCGGGGGAACCGCCCGGGGCGCTTTCCATTGCCCGGCCCCTTTAAGCTAAGAGAGTAAGAACTCTTCTAGACAGAGCCTAGGTAGGGAACAAAGCAACAACGAAAAACGGCACAAACAGAAACTTGTGACGCTCCGCCCGTTTAAGGGGACCTGCGCTGGACCCCCTCCCTGGCGTGCGAAGCGCGCCGCCAGGGGGGCCCAGCGCGGATCCAAGAAATCCGCGCGGAGCGCCAAAACTTGATGTGTATGGCGCTTTTTCTTCTCCGACCGCCTCCGTGACGTGCACGCTGTGGTGCGCGAGCGCGCGGCGGAGGCCCTCGATCGAGAAGGACACGCGCTCGCCGGCGAGGCTGCTGAACGCATCGCTCAGCGTGCAGATGTCGAAGCCAGGCTGCGCCGCTAGCCTCGCGCGCTCCGCCTCCACGTCACTCGCAGCGCGTGCCGCGGTGTCGACCAGACGGAAGAGCTGGTAGGAGCTGGAGGGCGAGAGCCCCACGGGCTCCGGGCCCGGCGCGTCGCCCACGACCGCGAAGCAGCGGAAGGAAGCCCCGCATACCGGGCACGTGACGCTCGGACAGCCAGCGGCGTCCGCGTCACGCTGGGCGCGCATGCCGCACCGCGGGCAGGGCTCCGAGTTCTTCAGGAGATACAGGATCGACCTCGCCTCCGCGTCCGAGGAAGCGGCGCACAAGGCCTCGTGCTCCTCGGAGCCGACGGGGAACACGAGAGACCCGATCTCTCGGAACGACAGCTGCCCTGGTATCGCGACGTAGTCGAACCGGTGCCGCAGTTGCCGGTCCCTCACCAGCGCCGCGATGCTCCCCGAGGCCGGCGAGCCTCCGAAGTCCCGCAGCAGGCGGAGGAGGTCGGTGTCGAGAACGAAGCCCTTGTTGGCGCGGTCCAGCGCTCTGAAGACCGCCTCCAGCGGAAGCCCAGCCGGCAGCAGCAGCTTCGCCTCCTCCACACGCGCGTCGCTGTGCGCCTGGAGGGCCATGGCCTTCAGCACGCGCCGAACGAGAGAGCCGTTGGCCCAGCTGCTGGCCGGAGGGGGCCACCTCGCCGACGGCGGGGCCACGGCGAGCTGTGGCGCTGGCGCGGGCGCCGCCCCACCGCGGCGGTGCGCGAGGGCGCTGCAGCCGGCCGACGGCGCGAGCGCCGGCGGGCTCTTGCAGATGGCCGCGGGCGCGCGAGCGCCGCGGGCGGCGGCCGCCAGCGACTTGCCGGGCGGCAGGCTTGAGGCCCTGCCGGGCGACGCCTGGCGCCGCGGCGGGCTCGACGGGGCCGCGTGCCACTGGGATGCGCGGCACGGCGGCGGGGAGCCCGGCCTGCCGTGCGACTCTGGCGACAGGTAGCTCGCCGTAGCGCCAAGTTCGCGGGCCCGCCGCGGCGTCTCCGGGCGGGGAGTCCTCAGGCCGGCTGCGCTCAGCGGCCGCCCGCGCCGCTGCGGGCTCCAGTCCCTCGCCACGTCGGGCGACCTGCGCAGGCTCTGCTCCCAGCTCTGGGTGACGGAGGCGCAGCCCCTCCTCTGCGACTCGTGGAGGCCGTCACGCGGGAGGGGCGATAAGGGCGTGGAGCCGCTGCGCACGAGAGATGCCTCCTTCCGCGCTCCCGCCGGCACTGCCCTGACGTCGAAGACGACGTCGCGGTTCGGATCATACTGGTCCCGTGGCAGCGCAGACACCTCCCAGCGTGCCGGCGGCGCCCACCGACAGGCCTGCGGCCCCGCGGGCTCCCGCAAGCGCGGCGGCGGCGAGGGGGCGCGCGCGGCGTCGAGGCCGCACGAGGCGTCTATCGCCCACGAGGTGCCAGGCCTCGTGCTGGACAGCGCCGAGTGGTCCTTGGCCGGGGAGGCCTCGCGCAGGGCGTTGGCACCTGACGCGGGCAGCGCCTGGTGCCAAGACGGATTCGGCAGCACGTGCCTGGCAAGCTCGCCGAAGGCGATCAGGCACAGCCCGGACGGGTTGAGCCGGCGCATCAGGGAGTCGCACTGCGCGCTGCTGAGCGCACTCAGCCTGTCGACGAGCGTCCGCCTCACGGCCTCCGGGGAGAGGAAGTCGCCCATGCCGGCGCACATGCCCTCCTCGGCGTCCAGGAACTTGACAACGTCGGCCGTCGCCATCGCCTGCAGCGAAGGGCTGCCGCGGTGGTGCATGGCTATCAGACTACGCATGTTCCACTCCCGCTCCAGCAGCTGGCACAGCCTGTTGTCCACGTCCGCCGAAGCGCTCCCGCTGGCAGGCCAGGCGGCCTGAACGCTGCGCGATAGGGCCACCTGTGAGTGGCAACGACAGGGAGGGAAGAGCAGACGGGAGGGATGCGTCGGCCTCGAATGGGCAGCACATCGCTGACGTACTCGAAATCCCCTAATAATCGTTCCCTGGGTCCAGTTTTTTGAAGCGTCTTTTTTGGAAGCGGGGGGGTCCAATTTATTCGCGTTTTTTTAGCCGACGACGAAGGTCCAGAATATGAAGGTCCCCTCTTGACGGGGGGGTCCGGAAAATTAGGTAGCCGTTGAAGGGGGGTCAAGTTTTTTTTGTGGGGGGTCGATTATTCAGGGATTTCGAGTATCGTCGATGCATCGTTGATATCAGGGCGCGTGGGCTGCCCGCCGACACGCGAAAGCCACGTTCTCTGGCTCATCCCTGTCCACCTGCTTCCTCTCCTCCTCCTCCTCCTCCTCCTCCTCCTCCTCCTCCTCCTCCTCCTCCTCCTCCTCCTCCTCCTCCTTCCCTCCGCCTCCGCCTCCCTCCGCCTCCGCCTCCGCCTCCGCCTCCGCCTCCGCCTCCGCCCCCGCCTCCGCCTCCGCCTCCGCCTCCCTCCTCCTCCTCCTCCTCCTCCTCCCCTGCCACTTCCCACGGGCGCGCATCCTCCACATGATCCTGCTCGTCATGCGCCGCCCCCTCCTCCTCCTCCTCCTCCTCCTCCTCCTCCTCCTCCTCCTCCTCCTCCTCCTCCTCCTCCTCCTCCTCCTCCTCCTCCTCCTCCTCCTCCTCCTCCTCCTCTTCCCTCCGTTCCTGGGGAAACCAAAAGATGCCGATGCCGCTACTGCCCAGAACCACTCCCAAGGTTCGTTCTGACCAGGATTTCGAAGCGAATCCAGCGGTGGCGACGAGGGCCTCCCAGGAGGCCAAAAATTGCGAAAACGATGGAAGGGTAGCGGTATGGGTACATGTTCCTCCTCCCTCCGCTTTCTCCTCGTCATCCATGTCCTCATCCATGGTCTCCTCCCTCCTGCTGCCGCCTCCCTCCTGCCCAACCATCCTTGTCCCTGCTCCCAGCTCCCTGCCTCAGTCCTCCCCCTCCGCCCCCGCCGCTCGGCTCATTTTGATTGGGGCCTGCTGGAGCTCTCTGAAACGTCGTGGAGCCCTCGAGGCCGTCCTGGAGTTCTCTTGATGCCGCCGTGTGCCTGTGCAGAGAAACTATAACTTGCTTCGCCACGGCACCGTCAGGCCTGCCTTGCGAACGTGGCCGAAACTCACGGCCTCGGGGACAATGCATGACTCAGTGGTATCTCCTCTCTTTTGCAGCAGCTTTGCAGTGAGGTCTCGACCACAAGAAGAGAGCTTCCACAAGAACCCCAACCCTGAGACCTCAGGACGTCCATTGATTTTTGGTGGCGGGACGTCGCACTTTCCACAGCAAAACCATCGAATCCCAAGAAACCCATGGCACCCTGGAGGCAAGAAGGGTGTTTCTTGGCATGGGTCTCCACTGTAGTTCCTCTGGACGGAGTGTTTCTCAAGCATTCGCGTGACATGCCCACGGTGAGAGTCGGTATTCTCGACCTGACCGAAATTTGAGTCACTGGTTTCGCCCGAACCGACGTGTGAGTCGGTACTGCCGGCAGAACCACGTGTGAGCCAAGCGTCGCCCGAACCCTAATCCGAGTCATTATCTTCGGCCGAAACCAAGTTTGAACGGTATGTTGATGATTCGGTATTCGTTTGCGCGTTTTCGAAGCAGCCGAGTAAAAGACTAAGAGCCTCCCGATGGTGCCGAACCTATGCGAAACGACCAACGAAAGCCCCAGTAAGCCCCCAATGCGCACCCAGGAAGTCTCGAGACGCCCCGAAGATGCCCCCTGACAGTTCCACAAGGCACCCACTACGCCCCAAAAGGCACCTATAACGCTCCAGGCGGTCATTGCGAAACCTACCCCTCCAGATTTGCCCCCCTCTCCCCCGTGCATAATTCTTATCATCCTATCGATCCTCCTCATGGGCGATGCATGGGCCATTCGAGAGTGCGGTACATCCTCCCTGGTGCTCATGCCCCCCCTCGTTGCCCCCAGACCTGCTTGAGCCAGGATCGGGACGGGTCCCTCGGCATGCACATCTTCAGAAAGCCATCATACCTGAGGTCTCCGTGCGAGTTCAGGTATGGCTGGAGCGCCTCCGCGAGGCTCTCCAGCGACACCGTGGTCGCCACGTGGGGGCTCCTGGGGACACCAAAAGGTACCGATACCGCTACCCCCTGGACCTCTACCAGGTTGCGTTCTGACCAGGACGTCGAGGCGAATCCAGCGGTGGCGACGAGGGCCTCCCAGGAGGCTCAACAACGCGAAATCGAGGCCATGGTAGCGGCAGCGGTACTCTTCATTCCGCAATAAGAGGGGGGGGGGTCTGATACCCGCCGGACGGGCCGCTTCAGAACCCCCCCAGACCAGACACGCAAGGGCGGTCTCTCGCTGAGACCACCCGGAACTCTCCCAGGCAGCTCAAATCAGACCTCCGCAAGTGGCCAACCCTTTTTCAACCCAGACGCGCCTGCGAGCGACTGCCCCTGACCCAGGCGCCCTAGGGGACGGAGAGAACTTTCCCGCCGCCGAGATCAACAGAAGTGCCGCTAGTAGCTGGGGAGGAAGAGGAGGAGCAGGACAAGGAGGACAAGGAGGAGGAGGAGGAGGAAGGGAGGAGGAGTAGGGACGGGCAGAAAAAAAATGAATGCAGGGTATGCTGTGGCATGCAGGGTACCTTTTCCTCCATTGAGCTCCTGGCCAGCCATCGATGGACCTCGGCGGGGCCGACCCGGCCGCGCGGGTTTCCCGAGGGGCCCTGCAGCTGCCCAAAGGCCCTCTTCGAGGAGGGGATCGACTGCAGAATTGTACCCCAGACTTGAGCTGTCGTAGAGTCTGCGACAAATACGGAGAGTGCTACTAGATATACGAAACAGACTACGCACCGTTTGGTGGATTCGACGAAGCAATCAATGATGAGGAGATAGAAGAAGGTACTGATACCGCTACCCCCCGGACCTCTCCAAGGGTGCGCTCTGACCAGAATTTCGAAGCGAATCCAGCGGTGGAAACGAGGGCCTCCTAAGAGGCCGTATGGGTACCCCGTCCTCCTCTGATTACTTCTGCAGCCGATCCCCTGCGACCTCTGCGGGTCGAACTCGGGCGCCTCGCAGAGCCTCGCGCGGGCGTCCTCGCACAGCCGCTCCCCGTCGGCCACCGCGCGCAGCAGCGACAGGAGGCCCGCCTGCTGCGCGGGGCTCAGGCCGAGGCCCACCGCAGCGCGGGCCATTGCGCCCCGCCAGCAAGAAGCGCGCGGGAGCGCAACACGCGCGCTCCGCCCCCGTGCGGCAGGCTCGCGTCGCGAGGCCGTCGACGAAGGTCTCCTCCTCCTCCTCCTCCTCCTCCCCCTCCTCCCCCTCCAACTCCCCCTCCTCCTCCTCCTCCTCCTCCTCCTCCTCCTCCTCCTCCTTCTCGTCCACCTCCTCCTCCCCCATCCCTTTTCATTATACATCATTTCTCCCTGTCGCACCCCGAGGCCAATTTTAGGGCGGGCCAGGCGTTTCGCCTGAGACATCCTCATCATTAATGGCCCTGAAGCTCAAGAATTGTCAACAGCTTCACAGATGGAGGGCGGGTCGTTTTCAAAATGTGGGTCTCGCCTCAGCGCCGCGTACACTCGCTTTTAAAAACTGCAATGGCTTCACGGATTGAGGGCGAGTGGTGTTCGAAACGTGGCTCTCGCCTTAGCGCCGCGCATATCTATTTTCTAAATTCGCAAGAGCTTCGCGGATTGAGGGCGGGTGGTTTTCAGCATGTAGCTCTCGCCTTAGCGCCGCGCACATTCTTTCTAAAACGATTCAAGAGCTTCACGGATTGAGGGCGGGTGGTGTTCAACATATGGATCTCGCCTCAGCGCCGCGTACAGTCGTTTGAGAGATGTACAAGAGATTCACGGATTGAGAGCGGTTTATTTTCAACATGTGGCTCTTGTTTTAGCGCAGAGCACATTCATTTAAAATGTACCACAGTTTCACGGACTCACATGACCAGCGTATCAGAAACAGTGGTGTGGAAGGATTCTGGAGTAGATGGGTGCAACAGTTCCGTTGACTTGCGGTGCTGAAGTCCCAGGAATGGCGTTTTGGTACGATTCAGGATCGTCAAGACGCAAAAGTCAGGTTGATCCTTAGCGGTGGAGTCGCGAGAACCATCTTTTGGCATGCTTCAGGGTCTTCAAACGGTTGTCTTCAAACCAGGCAGCTCCCACAGTGGAAATTGACCGCTGTAGGCGCCTATGAAGAGGGAGCTTGGAGGGAGGGTTCATCCCAACATCGTTGATGACTCTTGGGTGTGCGCTGGGCCTCCTCCTCCTCTTCCTCCTGGTCCTGCTCCTGCCCCTCCTCCTCCTCCTCCTCCTGCCCCTCCTGCCCCTCCTCCTCCTCCTCCTCCTCCTCCTCCTCCTCCTCCTCCTCCCGCTCCTCCTCCTCCTCCTCTTCCTACTCCTCCTACTATTCCTGCTGCTCCTCTTCCTCATCCTCCTCCTCATCCTCCTGCCCCTCCTGCCCCTCCTCCTCCTCCTCCTCCTCCTCCTCCTCCTCCTGCTCCTCGGGCTACTCCTCCTTCACCTCCTCCTCCTGCTCCTCCCGGCCCTTGAACCTTCGAACCTTGAACGATCACGGCTCGCTGATAAGGCAGATCGTTCGCTGTCGGCCGATCCTGGGCTACTGGCGGCGTTCAACCTGGGACGACCGCACTGAGGTCACCGACGCGGCCTCGCGGCGCAGACCCACCCTACCACCTGAAGCCAGTCTGAGCGTAAGCGGATCTGAGCATAGTTGGAGGCCTGTAAATGGGCACCAACACCAACAGAGGGGGTTGCCTCCACAGGGGGAAGATGATCCTAGAGTTCGGTGTTGGTGGTAATATTTCGGCCACCTTGGAAGCCAGAATATTGCCACCATCACCGAGATCGGGATCTTCTTCCCTCGGTGGAGGCGCTCCGCCGATATTGGTGTTGGTGTCAACCTCTAGGCTCTAGGCCTGCGATACTACCTGGAGCCAGACTGAGCATGGGTGAGTCTGAGAGTGAGCGCACCTGAAAGCGACTGGACCCGAGAGCGGCAGGTTCGCCTCGTGTCGACCCCAGCGCTGGTTCCTGACACCGCGGGGATCGTTCCACCTGGAACGATCGGCCACTTCCGAAACGCCCGATCGTTTCGTATCGGCCGATTCTGGGTTGCCGGTGGCGTTAACATTCAACGCCAGCGGTGGGTTCGCCGCCAGTCGACACGACGCGAACCTACCGTATGAGCGAAGCTGAGTGTGAGCGAACCCGAGAGTGACTGAGCATGATGTGTGGGTGCGTCTGGGTGTGAGTGGTCCGTGTGTACGGGTGGTTACGATCATGTGTGGGGAGTCTGAGCGTGATTGTGAATGTGGGTGTGAGTGCGAGTATGAGTTGGATGGGGGCCGAGCATGGATGACCGAACCTGAATATGAGTGGGCCACAGGGGGAGGAAACCTGAGAATCCCCCGGAAGAGGGAGGTGAGTGGAGAACCCCATGTGTTGGACGAAGAAAGCAGTAATCCAATACTGGCGACATGGAGAACAGTAGGAGAGGAGAGGGGAGGAGAAACGAGGTGGAGGACTCCCCGTAATTGCAAGTATCGAGGACTTGGGACATCGGAAACGATGCAACGCAGCGCGATGCATAGCAGCGCAATACAAACACACATCGAAACCATGCGGTGCAAAAAAGAACAAGCAAAACAACTCACAAAAAACTGATACTGCACTGAACTGCGTCCTGGCGAAAGGCCAAACCATAATGCAATCGTGAGATCCACGTTGTGGGTACCGCTTTCGGTGGGGCTCCCGATGGGGCCGCGACCCTCGTGAGGGGGTGTGCCGAAATGGGCGTGGGGACGCATGCCGACCCTGCCACTGGGGCCTTCGTGGAGCATCCAATGGGGCCACGATCCTCGTGAGGGGTGTGCCGAAATGGGCGGAGGACGCATGCGGTCCCTGCCACTGGGGCCTTCGTGGAGTATCCAATGGGGCCACGATCCTCGTGAGGGGTGTGCAAATGGGGGGGACGAATGCGGATCCTGCCACTGGAGCCTTCGGTGGAGCTCCCTGGATGGCGACGATCCTCGTGAGGGTTGTGCCGAAATGGGCAGGGGGGCGCATGCAGAACTTGCAACTGGATCCTAGGGTGGAGGTCTCTATGGGGCCGCGATCCTCCTGAGGGATGCGCCGAAATGGGCGGAGGGACGCATGCGGACCCTGCTACTGGGGCCTTCGTTCGAGCTCCTTGTGGGGCCACGATCCTCGCGAGGGGTGCGCCGAAATGGGCGGAGGGACGCATGCGGACCCTGCTGCTGAAGCCTTCGGTGGAGCTCCCTGTGGGGCCAAGATCCTCGCGAGAGGTGCGCCGAAATGGGCGGGGGGACGCATGCGGACCCTGCCGCTGGGTCCTTCGGTGGAGCCCCCTATGGCGCCACGATCCTCGCGAGGGTGTGCCGAGATAGGCGGGGGGATGCATGCAGACCCTGCCGCTGTGGCCGTCGGTGGAGCTCCCGATAGGGCCACGAGTCGTGCGAGGCATGTGCCGAACTGGTGAACATGCGGAGAGCAGAGGCAGATATGGGAGGAGGAATGAGGGGGAGGAGGAGTAAGTGAGTGGACGCCGGGCGCTGTCTCTTCAAAACGAACTCCCAACACTCAACACCACAATATGCTTGGGAACGACATGCAATGTCGCGTCGAACAATGTAGTGTAAGCCGGTCCAGACCAGAGCGTAACAGGCCAATGTAAAGCAAAGCGACTGGGGGGTGCAGCGTAACACAACTCAAAGCAAATCATAGCAGAGCATCGCGATCATTGCAATCGAGTGCCTGCAAAGTACCTTTCCTGGGCTGGCAGCAAGTACCCACTAAGTACAATGTTAAGCAAAGCATGGCAACTTGGTTCAAAAAGAAGCGGCATAAACGCAGTGCAATGCACACGGAATCAACGCGAGGAAATGCATAGCCAATCAAAGCAAGGTAACGCATGCCCATACATCCAAGCAGCGAGAAACAAGACATAACAGGCCACGATAACCCAATGAGATGTAAAGCTGCGCCAAGCGAACCAATGCAATGGACAGCAACACACAGTCGACCCAAGTAAATGAAAACAAAACGGCGCGGACACAAATAAATTAGGAAACGGGAAACAAAAACAACCCACAAGTAATTAGATGGATTCTCCAAAAGCGAACTCAAATGGTTGACTCCAAACGCTTCGAATCAGAACATGTGAACGCCCCAAGGTTACCCGTCCGCTGAAAGAAGTGGGAATAAGCATGAAGTAGAAAGGCGTTGGATATATTGGGATCCCGCTCGCCCCCTGAAGAGGAGGAACGAGGGAAAACCGCTCGACTCTTTGAGTGGGAAGGCGCCTAAAGTACATTGGCAGATTGGAATCTGGGGATTCCAAACTACCTTCGTTTCAACGACCGACGGGTACTTCCGCCGCCTTCCGCCGACCTTCCGAGGACGCATCTGCCACCGTCTGACTTCGCGCGCGCCTCCGCTGGAGGCGAGCTTCGCCGACAAGGAGGCCGTCTCCGAGTGCGCCAGATGGGCGACGAAAGCAAAACGGTATTGCGCGAGATGACGTAGCGACTTTACGCCGCGGCTTACGTGGGCCGCCAGCGCGGCAGGCTGCTGGAAACGAGAGCGCTCACGCGCGACCTCGCGCGGACAGCTTGCGCGCAAATCCGTTCTTGTCGCGCGTCGCTCAAATGAGGTCGGACGCCGCCAGCCACCACCCGCCCGCCCGAGCAACGTCTGGTTACCGGGCTTTCTATAGAAGGTGGGCAAGGATGCCTTGAGCCAAATATCCCATGCGTGATTCATCCTCTCGCGGTGCGGGTTCCCACCCCGCGACGACACAGACACATGCTGGGCGCGAATGCCTCGCCCAGAGCATCTCCATGGGATCGCGTCTACGTGCTGTTGCAGATTGAGAGGGCAGATGCACGTCGCTGCTGACAGTAGGGAGACAAACAAAAGTGCCTGCCATCAAAGTTCATATTCCCAACCGGGCAATCTATCCCGTGACGTCTGGCGGCGGCGGTGGTGGTCGTCGCTGCTGTGGTCGTCGTCGTCGCCGCTGCCGCCGCCGTGGTCGTCGTCATTGTCTCTGGAGGCCCCCAGAGGTCTTGAGGTCTCCAGATTGTCATTGGAGTGGAGGCTGCGAAGACTTCTTGGAGGGCCAGACGGGGGCCAACAACGTTCAAAGAAAGCCTCGATCCTCGATCCTCGTCTTTGTCCTCAGACATCTCGTCCTCAGACATCCTGCGGTTCGCTTTCTTCGAGACGTCGCCCCCTGGACCTATTGAATCCTTCCCCAGGGCAAGCTTTTCATCCCAAGTAATTTGTCATAGCACTGGGGCCCGAACTTGGCCCCCGAACACCTCCAATTGCGGAACACTGGCTGGCTCGATTCTTTCGAGCCCGCGCGAGCCGCCGGATGTCTGGATCGTCGTCTTGGCGGAAGCGGGTCCTGGAGGAGGAGGAGGAGGAGGAGGAGGAGGAGGAGGAGGAAGAAGAGGAGGAGGAGCAGGAGGAGAAGCAGGAGGAGGAGGAGGAGGGGAAGGAGGAAGAGGAGGAGGGGGACGAGGAGGAGGAGGAGGAGGAGGAGGAGGAGGAGGAGAGGAGGAGAGGAGCAGGAGGAGCAGGGAGGAGGAGGAGAGGAGGTGGGAGAGGATGACGACGACGACGACGACGACGACGACGACGACGACGACGACGACGACGACCCAGAGCGTTCCCTTGGGACCAGCTCCCCACCCCAAGTCGTATCTGAAGGCCCCCACAGGAGGGGGGCGGGCTGGGGGCGAGGGTCCGCAAACGGCGAGGAAGCTCCAGCACCCCTCTCTTCCCAGGACCTGAGGGGGGGACGATGGGAGGGGGGGACGATGGAAGGGGGGGGACTGGCTAGGGGGGGGGGGACATTGACCTAGAACAGACGATACACCGCCGATGAATCGGCGATGGTGAAGCCCCAAGTTCCTGGGCTGGGCTGGGTAGCACCCAGGCCCCGGCTGGCGATTAATGGGCGATTGGGGGTCGATGCTTCCCCCCTGACGTTGCCCCTGAGGACCCCTCCTGGGGATCAGAAAGGTTCCGACACCGCTACAGTCGGACACAGGCCAGAAGAACAACCTGCAAGAACACGAGACCCTCCACTGTCTAAAACACAAAGCGTCCAAGGGTACCCTCCCGAGGGCGCACAAGAACATCCAACGAACACGAAGAACGCTAGGGTACCCTCCCCGAACCGACTTCGACCTGATGATTACCTCGGCCCGACTATATATACTCCTCGGATCTCTCCCGGGGTGCGTGCTGATCTCAACATGCCGCGGAGGATCTGGCCTTGGTGGCGAGGACCCTCCAGGATGAGCGGCAGGAGGGACCAGGACCGGATCGAGCAGTCAGGCCGGCGATCGACATGACTCGGACCGGCGGAAATCGGCAGCCGAGTCGGAGAAGACGAGCCGGCGGAAATCGGCTGGCTAACGTCGGGCCTCCATGGAGAAACCGGAGTCTACATCGGACTCCTCAGAATCGACTCTCGGAATCGGAACTGGCAGCGACCAGAATCGAATCGCATCGAGTCGGACGAGCCGACATGACCCATAACAGGGGATATGTCGACCCCTATCCCAGGCTTCGTGGAGTTTTCGAATGGACCAGAAGTTTGGGGCCCAACCCCGGGATACACGATGAGGGGGCGTCCATCCTCGATAGGGGTGCTTCCGACTGGCCCCCTTTGAGATGGAGTCACAGGGCTCCCCTCCTTTCCCGAGCGGCTGCACTCTTCGTCGCAAGGTCGGGGGTGGGGGGAGCAAGATCGCTGGCGAACCTGCCACTTTCTCCTCGTGCAGCCTGCTCGGGGATCTTCTGACCCGGGTCAATCCAGACCCGGGTCAGTCAGGCCTTGAGGAATCCTGCAAAATCCTGCAAAACCCTGCACCCTGACCCGGGTCAATGCGAAGGATCCTGCAAGATCCTGCAGGATCCTGCACCCAAGCCCGGGTCAATGCGACCCTGGCCCTGCAGGATCCTGCAAGATCGGGCGCTCCGGCCGTCCCAATGCTTGGAGGCCTGGAAATTGGCACCAACACCAACACAGGGGATTGCCTACACAGGGGGAAGATGATCCTGGATTTCGGTGTTGGTGGTAATATTTCGGCCACCTTGGAAGCCAAAATATTACCACCATCACCGAGACCGGAATCCTCGTCCCTCGGTGGAGGCACGCCGCCGATATTGGTGTTGGTGTCAATCTCGAGACCTGCGAAATGCTTGCCTTGGACCCCCGCCTCGAGGGCTCCCGACCCGCCCTCCGTGCCGAGCCCCCGGCTGGCGCCGCGGCAGCCGAGCCCCGCGCCCGCGGCGCGCCCCACCAGCGCCCCGCGGGCGCCGCCGGCACGGACGCGGCCCGCCGCACGGGCGCCCGCGGCGTCGCCGCCGCCAGGCGGGAGAGCAGGTCGGTCTGCGCCTGGGCGGCCCAGACAGCCGACGCCTTGAACAAATATCGGCGGCGGGCGCGGGGGGAAAATGAGAAGGGGCGGGACCTCCGAGGCTTCTGAGAAGTTTCCGGACTTCTGAGAGGGCTTCTGAGAAGTTCAGTCTGTATTCGAAATAGGCTAAGGAGACCTCTCAGAAGTCCCCCGGACTTCTAAGAAGTCCCGCGGCCTTCTGAGAAGGCCTACTCCTTCTCATTTCCCCCCTGGGCCCGCCGCCGAAAATACAAAGCAGCCCTGGGCGGCAAAAACAAACAGGCACAGATGGCAGGATCCCCCCTCTGTTTTTCAGTGGTTCCTGAACTTTCGTCTTCCCCATCCACTTCCTACGTCTTCCCGTATATCCCTGGAAATCTACGTTTGTTTGTGTCTGTGTCTGCTTGTTCATCCTGACTGATGCAAAGCGAGAAGTCTCCGGCCCTCAGCTTCCCTGGTACGCAACACGCAGCCCAGAGCGCGTCGACACTGAGCTCAGCACGCACACGGGCAACGCAGGTCTGGCGTGATGCGTTCGCCAAGGCGTGGGCCAACACGGGTTGACCCAACACGCAACGAGTGTAACCTGGACGTTTTGGGAACGGCACCTGTTGCGTTTCCGCACAGGCGTGTCAGGGCAGTGGCCATGTTCTGCCTCTGGGGCCCTGGGAACGTCGAAAAATGACCCAGGATGAAAAGCCAGCCCTGGGAAAGGGCCAGGACTTGACGGCGACCCTGAGACACCGGCCGTCGCATTTTTCCCCACATGCTTAGTGGGGTTTTGGTGCTCATCCCTGCCACGTCGCACCCGCGTCTCCCGCACACCTCCCCTCCTCCTCCTTCTCCTTCTCACACAACACAGCACAGCGCAGCACAGCGCAGCACAGCGCAGCACAGCGCAGCGCAGCACAGCACAGCTCAGCACAGCAAAGCACATTGGCACGCAGCACGTACACGCAAAGCGTTGCAGGCGTGGCAGTTTCTCGACGCCACAGGGGGTGCACTGGGGGTGCGGTCGCTATCCGTTTCGTCCTCGCAAAGCGTGGCAGGCGTGGCACTTCCTCGACGCCACAGGGGGTGCGCTGGGGGTGCGGTCGCTATGAATTTCGGTTTCGAGAAGCGTGGCATGCGTGGCACTTTCTCGACGCCACAGGGGGTGCGCTGGGGGTGCGGTCGCTGTCAGTTCCGGCCTCGCAAAGCGTGGCACTTCCTCGACGCCACAGCGGGTGCACTGGGGGTGCGGTCGCTATCCGCTTCGGCCTCGAAAAGCGTGACACGCGTAGCATTTTCTCGGCGCCGCCAAGGGTGTGCTGCGGTGCGGGCGCTATCCGTTTTGTCCTTGCAGAGCGTGGCAGGCGTGGCACTTCCTCGACGCCACAAAGGGGTGCGCTGGGGGTGCGGGCGCTATCCGTTTTGTCCTCGCAAAGCGTGGCAGGCGTGGCACTTCCTCGACGCCACAAGGGGGTGCGCTGGGGGTGCGGTCGCTATGAATTTCGGTTTCGAGAAGCGTGGCATGCGTGGCACTTTCTCGACGCCACAAGGGGGTGCGCTGGGGGTGCGGTCGCTATCAGTTCCGGCCTCGCAAAGCGTGGCACTTCCTCGACGCCACAGCAGGTGCGCTGGGGGTGCGGTCGCTATCCGCTTCGGCTTCGAAAAGCGTGGCACGCGTAGCATTTTCTCGGCGCCGCCAAGGGTGTGCTGCGGTGCGGGCGCTATCCGCTCCGTCCTCGCAAAGCGTGGCAGGCGTGGCACTTCCTCGACGCCACAAAGGGGTGCGCTGGGGGTGCGGTCGCTATCCGTTTCGTCCTCGCAAAGCGTGGCAAGCGTGGCACTTTCTCGACGCCACGGCGGGTGCGCTAGGGGTGCGGTCGGTACCCGCTTCGGCCTCGCAAAGCGTGGCAGGCGTGGTACTTTCTCGGCGCCACAGGGGGGGGGGGACGCACGGGGTGCGGTCGCTATCCGCTTCGGCATCGCAAAGCGTGGCAGGCGTGGCACTTCCTCGACGCCGCAGGGGGTGCCCTGGGGGTGCGGTCGCTATCCGCTTCGGCCTCGAAAAGCATGGCAAGCGTGGCATTTCCTCGACGCCACAGGGGGTGCGCTGGGGGTGCGGTCGCTATCCGTTTCGGCTTCGCAAGCGTGGCAGGCGTGGCACTTCCTCGACGCCACAAGGGGGTGCGCTGGGGGTGCGGTCGCTGTCCGCTTCGGCGTCGCAAAGCGTGGTAGGCGTAGCACTTTCGCGGCGCCGCCAAGGGTGTGCTGCAATGCGGGCGCTATCCGCTCCGTCCTCGCAAAGCGTGGCAGGCGTGGCACTTCCTCGACGCCACAAAAGGGTGCGCTGGGGGTGCGGTCGCTATCCGCTTCGGCTTCGAAAAACGTCGCAGGCGTGGCACTTGCTCGACGCCACAGCGGGTGCGTTGGGGGTGCGGTCGCTATCCGCTCCGTCCCCACAAAACGTGGCAGGCGTGGCACTTTCTCGGCGCCACAGGTGCGCTGGGGGTGCGGTCGCTATCCGCTTCGTCCTCGCAAAGCGTGGCAAGCGTGAAACGTCCTCGGCGCCACAGCGGGTGCGCTGGGGGTGCGGTCGCTATCCGTTTCGTCCTCGCAAAGCGTGGCAGGCGTGGCACTTCCTCGACGCCACGGCGGGTGCGATAGGGGTGCGGTCGCTATCCGCTTCGGCTTCGCAAGCGTGGCAGGCGTGGCACTTCCTCGACGCCACAAAAGGGTGCGCTGGGGGTGCGGTCGCTATCCGCTTCGGCTTCTCAAAGCGTGGCAAGCGTGGCATTTTCTCGACGCCACAATGGGGTGCGCTAGGGGTGCGGTCGCTATCCGTTTCGGCCTCGCAACTCTCCTTTCGACTGGCGTCGCCAACGGTATCGGCGGGGCAACGGCCACCAACATCAATCTCACATGCTTCACGTCAGCTGTCATCACTCCAGCCAGCATAGAACTATGTGGGGTTCCTCGGTAGAGTAATTTCCACGCCTGGCGTTTTCGCATGGTTTCGGGCCCTGGGCCCTTCACGGGTTGATCAGGCTTGATAGAGATGCCACTGACTGGCGGGGCCCAGGGCTCTGGCCATGCTTGCCGACGATGTTGCAGTGTGTTCATAACGTCAGATTTCGGGGAACGGCGACGGCGGCGGCAGCGACGCTGACTGCAAGGGCGGCGAAAATCGAGGATTGCCGCGTTGACACGTCATCTGGCCTCTTGTCGGCATGGGGCCCTGCAGGCGGCCTCCTGAGGCCCTTTGGAGGTCTCTTCCTGGGGGCCTTCGGAGACCTCCTGGAGACGGCGACGACAGACGGCGGCAGAGACGACACGGCGACAACGGCAGCGACGACGAGCGGCGGCGGTGACGACGACGACGACGACGACGACGACGACGGCGACGACGACGACGACGACGACAACGGCGGCGACGACGGCGACGACAACGGCGGCGGCGACGACGACGACGATGACGGCGCAGTGGCGGCGCAATGGCGGCGCAGTGACAGGTACGTCGACGACGGCGGCGATGGTGGATGCGGCGAGAAGTACGGGGTGGAGGGAGAGGAAGGGGCGATACAGAGGGGGGAACGAAGGCGAATGCGGCGGAAAGGGATGACGATGATGATGATGATGATGATGATGATGATGATAATGATGATGATGATGATGATGATGATGATGAGAGGAAGAAAGAAGAAGAAGAAGAAGAAGAAGAAGAAGGAGGAGGAGGAGGAGGAGGAGGAAGTGGTGGAAGAGGAGCCGGACCAGAGTATATCTTCGATGCTGCAATTCACCCTCCGGTCACAACTCCCCCACCGTTCGCCTGTACAAGACGTCCCTTTCACTACCAGAGGCGTCCCCTCTGAAAGACAAGCACGATTACGCCTGCCACTGTGGCGAGGACCCCGCTTTCAAAAGACATTGCCTTGTACATATATGAGGACATGCGTATGTATATATATATATATATATATATAGAGACATACATACACACACATATGTGGTCACACAAACACACCCTGTGATCCACCTCGCCCTCTTTTCTTTTTATCTGAGCGGCATTCGTGCTTTGAGCTAGCGCTGCCAATCTGCGGCGTTCCACCGAGCGCGAGATTGGGATTCCGAGGGGGCGGGAGGGCTGGAGGGGCGGGAGGAAGGAAGGGCGGCAGAGCGGGCGGGCGGGAGAGCGGGAGAGCGGGAGCGACGACGAGCGGCGGCGGTGACGACGACGACGACGACGACGACGACGACGGCGACGACGACGACGACGACAACGGCGGCGACGACGGCGACGACAACGGCGGCGGCGACGACGACGACGATGACGGCGCAGTGGCGCCGGGAGCGGACATGCGAACATACGAAAAAGGCAGCAAAAAAAAACATCCTCAGACAACCATGCGGCAAAAGCTTCAAACACTAACGAAAAAGCAAAGCTTTGGCAAGCTGGTGCTCACGAAACCTGTGAAAACACAATGTTTCGTGACGTCGATGAGCGAAAGCCATGTGCTGTCACAGGTTTGGCGGCTATCAAACGCTGCTGTTCCGTAGGTTTTGCAAGTTTTGTTTTCTTTGTGTTTGTGTTGCCTTTCTGTTTGTCTCTTTTTGCATTTTCGCTGCCTCGCGCCGTGGCACTGCGCCAGCCCAGGGGCGGGCAAAAACACAGGGCTTCGCAACACTGATGTGCTAAAAAAAGCTTCCGCGCGAGCCCTTGCGAAATCTTGAGAAAACCATGGTTTTTCAAGCTTTTCACAAAATGCTATTAAACGGGCTTCGCGCGCGCGCATGTCGAAATCTGTCGAACGCCCTTGCGCGCGTGCCGTCGCGAGAATCCCCTGCAAAAAAAGGACGGAGTGCAGACGCGCGCGTCGTCGCGCGCGTATGCCGAAAACCTTCAAAACCCATCAGTTTCGGAAGGATTTCAAAATCGTGTGTCCAAAAAACCTACAAAAACACAAGGTTTCGCAACACGGATTTTCAACAAAAGCGTGCGCGCGCGCTCTTGCGTCGTCGTCGTCGTCGTCGTCGCCGTCCTCCCTCCTCCCGCGTCGTCGTCGTCGTCCTACGTCGTCCTCTGTCTTTCCTCGTGTTCGTCGTCGTCGTCTCTTTGGCGTCGTGGTCGTTTCCGTCGTCGTTGTTGCCGTGGTCGTCCTTCCTCCTCCTCCCTCGTCGTCGTCGTCGTCGTCGTCGTCGGCGTCTCGTCGTCGTCCCTCCTATTTCGTCGCCGTCGTCGTCGTCGCCGTTGTCGTCGTCGTCTTCCCTCCTCCCTCGTCGTTGTCGTCGTCGGCGCCGCCGTCCTTCCTCCTTCTTCGTCGTTCGCGTCGTCGCCGTCCTCCCTCCTCCCTCGTCCCTCCTCCCTCGTCGTTGTCGTCGTTGTCGTCGTTGTCGCCGTCGTCGTCCTTCCTGCTCCCTCGTCGACGTCTTCGTTGGCGACGTCGTCGTCGTCTGCGTCGTCGTCGGCGTCGGCGTCGTTGTCGTCGTCGAATTCGTCAGAGACGTCGTCGGTGTCGTCGTAGTCGCCGTCGTCGTCGTCGTTGTCGTCGTTGGCGTCATTGACGTCGTCGTCGTCGTCGGTGTCGTCGTTGTCGTCGTCGGAGTCGTTGGAGACGTCGTCGGTGTCGTCGTAGTCGGTGTCGGCGGCGCCGTCGTCGTCGTTGTCGCTGTCGTCGTCGGCGTCGGTGTCGTGGCCAAGTGTCATGTGGTACGTACCGCCACGGTCTTGTCTTAAGAGGTCGTGCGACCAAGTTGCGGGTGGGAGGGTGGGATGTTTGCACAAGCAGTGGAGAGGACAGCTTCAAGACGGTCAAATATTTGCTGCACCACCTAGATTGCACCGAAACGATTGCACCGAACCGATTGCAACACCTAGAGTGCGCCACACAGCCTGCACAACATTTATGGCACCACCTCGGGAGCACAACATACATTGTACTACACAGACTGCCCGACATATACTGCACACCATATCTCGTACCTCTCAGGTCGCACCACGAATATTGCACAACATAGGTTGTACAACCTAGATTGCACCGCATAGGTTGCTCCACCACATAGATGGCAAAGTATGGATTGCTCCACATAGTGTGCACAACATAGATTGCACAACATCTACTTCACAACATGTACGGCACCACGTTTCTTAAGTCACACAGGTTGCACCGCATAGGTCGCATCACAACGAGTGCAGACCATAGATTGCACACCATATACTGCACAACAAAGATTGCACCACTTACAGTTCACCACATAGGTTGGTCCACATAAACTGCTCCACATATACGGCACCTCATGGTTCGCAAAAGTGCGAGTGCACAACCCAGGTTGCGCACCACACAGATGTCCCCCAGATCTTGCACGACAGATATGTGTAGCTGGTTGGGGTCCCAACTGGCTAACATGTAAAAAAGAACCACCCTCCATCCGTGAAACGCTGGCAGACTTGTAAGGCAAATGTGCGCGGCGCTGAAGCGGGAGCTTCAAGTTGAAACTGTCCCCCCTCCGTCCGTCAATTGCAAGCGTTTAAATCGAATCTGCGCGACGCTGAAGCGAGATCTCCATGTTCAAAACCACCCGCCCTTCACCCGTGAAGCTGCTGTAAACCTCAAACTTCGGGATTACTCGTTGTGAGGAAGTATCAGGCGAAACGCCTGGCCCGCCCTGCCAACACGTCTTGGGGGTGCGACAGAAGAGATGAATCAGAAGGATAAGGAAAGGAGGCAGGAGGAGGAGGAGGACGACGACGAGGAGGAGGACGACGACGAGGAGGGGTACCAGTACCCCCAGGAGGAGGAGGCGGATACGGAGGAGGACGGAAGAAGAGGAGGACGGAGGACGGCGGAGGAGGAGAAGGAGGAGGACCGAGGAGGACGTACGGAGGGAGCGGGGGAGCAGGGGAGGTTCAAAGATTAGCTGCGTTCCATCAGCAACGTTCCGACAGAGAGAAATTCAAAATCGGCAGTCTACGCCTCTCCTACAAGCGGGAGAGGGGACGATGAGGAAGGAGGAGGACGGAGGAGGAGGAGGAGAAGGAGGAGATGGAGGGAGGAGGGAGGAGAGAGGAGGGAAGCCGACGCGGAGGAGGGGGGGAGGGGGAGGAGGAGGTGGGGAGGGACGAGGAATAGAGGAAGGAGGATGAGGGGGAGGAAGGGAAGACGCGGCGGACGAGGTGGGGGAAGGTGGCCCCGAGCTGCAGAGATAGCCCTCGGCATCGAGGTGGAGGGGCTCCCCTCTCGGTCCGTGGCCTCGGCCCGCTGTCGCTGACCTCCTGGAGCATCACCCCTCTGCAACCTGTAGCTGTCCTCCTGCTTTCACCTCCTGCCCATTCATGTCATTCCCGTCCCTCCACGCATGATTCCTTCAGTCTCATCCCCTTTCTGCTTCCGCTCTCTTCCACCACCTCCTCCCCTTCCCCCCGTCCTCATCCTGCGCCTCTTCCTCACCGTCCTCCTCTTCCTCCCCGTCCTCCTCCTCCTCCACCTCCTCCTCCCCCTCCTCCTCCTCCTCCTCCTCCTCCTCCTCCTCCTCCACCTCCTCCTCCTCCTACTCCACCGCATCATCCTCATCCCCGTCCTCCTCCTGGTTCATGGTTCTTGGTGGCGTGAGGAGTCGTCGATTGCTGTTCCTCCTCCTCCTCTGTCCTTCTGCTCCTCCTCCTCCTCCTCCTGCCTGTCCTCCTCCTCCTCGTCCTCCTCCTCCTCCTCCTCCTCCTCCTCCTCCTCCTCTGTCCTCCTCCTCCTCCTCTCCTCCTCACCCTTTTCCTCCTCGAACTCCTCCTCCTCGTTCTCCTCCTCCGACTCAACCTCGTCCTCCTCCTCCTCCTTCTCCTCCTCCTCCTCCTCCTCCTCCTCCTCCTCCTCCTCCTTCTCCTTTTCACCCTCCTTCTCCCCCTCCTCCTCCACCTCCTCCTCCTCCTCCTCCTCCTCCTCCTCGCAGCTGCCTTTTGTGCGCGGCGGGACTCTGTACAGGGATGGGCCCGGAGGGCCCGCATTGTCCTTGGTGCGGGTCCAGTGGCGCAGAGAGGGGCGCAGGGCGCGGCGCGGGAAGTGAGCAGGAGGGAGGAGATCAGGATGTGGGCTGGGCCGGGACCAGGAGCCAGTGGCCACAGAGAGACAGAACTTTGGTTGGCCCAATCGGGAGTCCAACTGAAACAAGGTGATGCCATATACTTGGGCCAATTGTATTGGAAATTCATTGCGACGGAGAACAATGTGTTGCATTATATTGCAATTGATGTATTGCACGCGAAAATCCAGCAATACATTTGCGCACTAGAATGTATTGCACACCCCAAATCGACTGCAACTCCGCAAATCGATTGCACCAAATCTACTGCGCCACCCTTTTTCGTTGGGCCCTTTGTTGGGGCAACAAGAAGCAGTACATGGAACAAAAAAACGGGCCCGCGCACAGTTGAAGAGGATATTCATCACCCCCCGGCCCCAGAAAAATCAATGCTGATTTTCGCATGGGTGATGTGGTTTGGGGGTTCGAATGTTTCTGTGCACCCATGTCCTCTCCACTGCCGCACCGTGAATATGAATTTTGGGGGTCCCGGGGAAGGTATCTTGCGCCGCAGGCCTCGAATTTACTGTCCATGCACGGGAACGACCCTGACCGAGGACATGCTAGTACTATGTGTGATCCTCGGAGTCGTGCGCCCGACCCGAAGACATAGCACATCAAGCTCGTGCGCACCGTTTCCCGAGCGGTACGGCCAGGAAGCGCCCGCCACGCGGTGCACACGCGCGCGTCGTCGCGCGCGCATGCCCGAATGCTTCACACACCTCGGGTTTCGCTGAGATGTCAATATCGTGCGCCCCGAAAACATACGCTTAAACGATTAATAATTATCCAACATCAATTTTCAAAATTGCCTGCGCTCGCGCTCCTGGCAATTCTTGATGAAACCATCGGTGCTTCAACATGTTCACTACATTCTGTCAAACAGGCCTCTCGAACCGCACGTCGAATCATTCAGACGCCCTTGCGCGCGGGCCGGGAGGGGCAGGACCCGTGTCAAACAATGCCATGAGAACCACTCTCGCGCGTCGGCCGCGCGCGCATGCCGAACGCCGTCCAAAACCTTCATCACCGACGCGAGGACGTCGGCAACGTCGCCAGTGTGATCAGCATCGTCACTTGCATTGCCGTCGTCGGGGTCAGCATCGGCACCAGCACTGCTAACGTCATCCACGCATTTAACGTTGTCGAGTTGCCATGATACCGCGCCCGCCCAAGCCGCCGACCCGCACTGAAGTGCCCGCTGGGAAGTGCCCATCGGTCAGCGCCACCGCGGCCGCATCGGTCGCGCCAAACTGGCTGGCCGCTGCGCGCGCGAGCATGCGCGGGCTTGCGCGGCCGCAAAGACGCACCAGACAACTCCAAGCACTCATCGCAATCGCCGCCACACGGGTTTTGCAAAACAAATTGCGGGCGGGTCGGTGGGATGATTGCGCGAGCAGTGGAGTGGACAGCTCACTGCGAACAGAAATCGACTCCCCTTGCAAAGGGACAAGAAAAACAGACAAACAAAAAATCCACCACAACCAACCCACGGCTTGGTCTGTCCACCTTTTTTTCGTATTGTATCTTACACATGATTCTGCCCATTGTCAATCCTAAATATGAATCCATACCATCCCAGGCCAGCCAGCATCGACCCCCCCCCCCCGCCCTCCTTTGCAAACAAATATGCAAGCAGACTCGTTTATCAAAAATCATCATTCAAGAATCCCTTGCAAAATATCTGGCGAAGTGCACGCACTCGCGTCGTCGCGCGCGCAAACCAAAATCCTTCCCCCCCCCCCCCCTGATTCCGGAAAGATGGCAAAATCGGGCGTCGAAAAAAAATGAAACACATGGGTTCGCAACGCGGATTTCCAAAACAAGCGTGCGCGCTCTTGCGAATTCATGAAATAACCATAAGTGCTTCAACATTGTCAAAACGTGCTACCAAACGGGCTTCGCGCACGCGCATGTCGAAATCGCTCGAGCGCCTCTGCGCGCGCCGTCGCGAGAATCCTTCTGCAAATAACGAGGCGAAGTGCACGCGCGCGCGTCGTCGCGAGCGCATGCCGAATTCCTTCAAAAAACCTCTGGCTTCGAAACGATTGCAAAACCGGATGTCCAAAAAGCACTCAAACACTGAAGGTTTCACAGAATCAGTTTTTAAACAAAAGACTTGCGCGCGCGCTCTTGCGAATTCTGGAGAAAACCATAGTTTCTCAACGTCTTCATGAAATTCTGCCAAGCGGGCTTCTGGCGCCGCGCGCCGACTTCATTCGCGCGCCCGCGCGCGCGCCGAGGGGGGGGGGGGGGCACTCTCGCGCGCGCCGGGGCGGCGCTCTCGCGCGTCGGCCGCGCGCGCATGTCGAACTGTTTCCACAACCTTCATCGCCGACGCGAGGACGCCGTCGTCGTCGTCGGCGCGATCGATCAGCATCGGCGCCCGCGCTGGCCGCGCCTTCGTCGGCGCGAACATCGTCACCAGCACCGCCAACATCATCATCGCGTCTACCGTAGTCGGCGTGGCCATGATACCGCGCCCGCCCAGTACGCCGACTCGCAGTGAAGTGCCCGCTGGGATGCGCCCAGCGGTCAGCGCCACCGCGGCCGCGTCGGCGGCGCCAAACTGGCTGGCCGCTGCGCGCGCCTGGGTTGGCGCGGCTGCGGACATGCACCAGCCAACGCCAAGCATGCGTCACAATCGCCACCGCATAAGCCTCGCGAGCCACGTTGCGGGCGGGTGGGCGGGATGTCTGCACGAGCATGGGATGCGCCAACTCCATTGTGAAAGTCAATTTTCCTTTCTTTAATGCCACCCTCCCCCCCCGGACTTATCCACTCACCGGGAACCGATGTAGAACGCGCAGGATTCTGACCCAATGTCCATCCTACCATTGGATTCATGCTATCCCAGCCAAGCCGACATCGATCCCCCTCGGTTCCCCGGGCAAAAACTACTATGCGCGTGTGCTCGCGCATACAAAATAATCATGAGATTTCAAAGATCCCTCAACGGAAGGCACGCGCGCGCGTCGTCGCGCGCGCATGCCGAAATCAGTCAAAAACCTTCGGCTTCGGACGGATTTCAAAATCGAGCGCCCAAAACACCAAAACCAAGGAACACCCAAAAAAACACCTTGTGACGTACCCAACCCATTTGCATCATGGGAAACGAGGAGTTGGCCGAAACTTGCATGGACAATCAAATTGCAGGATCCGTTGTTTGATATGTAAGCTACTTGGGACACGCGCCTATGGCACGATGCGCAGGAGAACCATACAAGAACGAGGGGCGACAACTACAGGCTCGAAGAGGACATGGGGAGTCGGGAACGAAGAGCAGGAGAAAGACGTGCGGGAAGCCCACTGTGCTGGGCCCCCCAGCAGGCCTCGAAAGTGGCGACAGTTTCACAGATCGCAGCCCCCCAGGGATGGCGAGGTCTAGTTTGAGTCTGCGGTGGGTACCCACTGTGCTGAGCCCCCCAGCAGGCCTCGAAAGTGGCGACAGTTTCACAAATCGCAGCCCCCCAGAGAGCGAGGTCTAATTTGAGTCCGCGGTGTGTACCCACTGCGCTGGGCCCCCCAGCAGGCCTCGAAAGTGGCGACAGTTTCACAGATCGCAGCCCCCCAGGGATGGCGAGGTCTAATTTGAGTCCGCCGCGTGTACCCACTGTGCTGGGCCCCCCAGCAGGCCTCGAAAGTGGCGACAGTTTCACAGATCGCAGCCCCCCAGGGATGGCGAGGTCCAATTTGACTCCGCGGTGTGTACCCACTGTGCTGGGCCCCCCAGCAGGCCTCGAAAGTGGCGACAGTTTCACAGATCGCAGCCCCCCAGGGATGGCGAGGTCAATTTGAATCCGCCGTGTGTACCCACTGTGCTGGGCCCCCCAGCAGGCCTCGAAAGTGGCGACAGTTTCACAGATCGCAGTCCCCCAGGGATGGCGAGGTCTAATTTCAGTCAGCGGTGTGTACCCACTGTGATGGGCCCCCCGGCAGGCCTCGAAAGTGGCCGCAGCTTCGCAGATCGCAGCCCCCCAGGGATGGCGAGGTCGAATTTCAATCCGCGGTGGGTACCCACTGTGTTGAGCGCCCCAGCAAGCCTCGAAAGTAACGACTGTTTCGCAGATCGCAGCCCCCAGGGATGGCGAGGTCTAATTCGGAATCCGCCGTGTGTACCCACTGTGCTGGGCCCCCCAGCAGGCCTCGAAAGTAACGACTGCTTCACAGATCGCAGCCCCCCAGTGTTGGCGAGGTCTAATTTGAATCCGCCGTGTGCACCCACTGTGCTGGGCCCCCCAGCAGGCCTCGAACGTGGCGACAGTTTCACAGATCGCAGCCCCCCAAGGATGGCGAGGTTCAATTTGAATCCGCCGTGTGCACCCACTGTGCTGCCCCCCCCCCCCCCCCCCCACAGGCCTCGAAAGTGGCGACAGTTTCACAGATCGCATGGCCCCGCACTGAGCAGGCCTGAAAGTGGCGACAGTTTCACAGATCGCAGCCCCCCAGGGATGGCGAGGTCTAATTTGGGTCCGCCGTGGCCACTGTGCTGGGCCCCCCAGCAGGCCTCGAAAGTGGCGACAGTTTCACAGATCGCAGCCCCCCAGGGATGGCGAGGTCTAATTTGGGTCCGCGTGGGTCACTGTGCTGGGCCCCCCAGCAGCCTCGAAAGTGGCGACAGTTTCACAGATCGCAGCCCCCCAGGGATGGCGAGGTCTAATTTGCCGCGTGGCCACTGTGCTGGGCCCCCCAGCAGGCCTCGAAAGTGGCGACAGTTTCACAGATCGCAGCCCCCCAGGGATGGCGAGGTCTAATTTGAATCCGCCGTGTGTACCCACTGTGCTGGGCCCCCAGCAGGCCTCGAACGTGGCGACAGTTTCACAGATCGCAGCCCCCCAGGGATGGCGAGGTTCAATTTGAATCCGCGGTGCACCCACTGTGCTGCCCCCCCCCCCCCCCCCCAGCAGGCCTCGAATGTGGCGGCAGTTTCACAGATCGCACCCCCCCCAGGGACGGCGATGACTAATTCGAATCCGCCGTGTGTACCCACTGTGCTGGGCCCCCCAGCAGGCCTCGAAAGTGGCGACAGTTTCGCAGATCGCAGCCCCCCCAGGGACGGCGAGGTCTAATTTGAATCCGCCGTGTGTACCCACTTTTGCTGGGCCCCCCAGCAGGCCTCGAAAGTGGCGACAGTTTCACAGATCGCAGCCGCCCAGGGATGGCGAGGTTCCATTTGAATCCGCGGTGTGTACCCACTGCGCTGGGACCCCCAGCAGGCCTCGAAAGTGGCGACAGTTTCACAGATCGCAGCCCCCCAGGGATGGCGAGGTCACATTTGAATCAGCCGTGGGTGCCCACGGAGCTGGCCGCCCAGCAGGCCTCGAAAGTGGCGACAGTTTCGCAGATCGCAGCCCCCCGGGGATGGCGAGGTCACATTTGAATCCGCCGTGGGCACCCACTGTGCTGGGCCCCCCAGCAGCCCTTGAAAGTGGCGACAGTTTCACAGATCGCAGCCCCCCAGGGATGGCGAGGTCACATTTGAATCCGCCGTGGGTACCCACTATGCTGGGCCCACCAGCAGCCTTCGAAAGTGGCGACAGTTTCACAAATCGCAGCCCCCCAGGGATGGCGAGGTCACATTTGAATCCGCCGTGGGTACCCACTGCGCTGGGCCCCCCAGCAGGCCTCGAAAGTGGCGGCAGTTTCACAAATCGCAGCCCCCCAGGGATGGCGAGGTCACATTTGAATCCGCCGTGGGTACCCACTGCGCTGGGCCCCCCAGCAACCCTCGAAAGTGGCGACAGTTTCACAGATCGCAGCCCCCCAGGGATGGCGAGGTCTAATTCGGAATCCGCCGTGTGTACCCACTGTGCTGGGCCCCCCAGCAGGCCTCGAAAGTGGCGACAGTTGCACAGATCGCAGCCGCCCAGGGACGGCGAGGTCCCATTTGAATCCGCCGTGGGTGCCCACTGTGCCGGGCCCCCCAGCAGGCCTCGAAAGTGGCGACGGTTTCACAGATCGCAGCCCCCAGCAGCCCTCGAAACGCGACGAGCGAAGGCAGGGGGGAAGAGAGGGGCGGGGGGGGGCGGGAAGGTTCGCGCGAGCAGCGCCCCATTCAAAACGAGAGCCCAACGCAGGAGGGTTGGGGGAAAAAACGCCTCGCAACGCAGATGTTCCACAAAAGCGTGCGCGCGCTCTTGCGAATGCTTCAGGAAGTCAAGCTTCGCGCGCGCGCATGCCGAAATCGTTCGAACGCCTTTGCGCGCGCGCTGGGATGGCACGATCCGCGCCCAATAATACCGCGCGAGCCACTCTCGCGCGTCTGCCGCGCGCGCATCCTGAATTTCTTCCAAAACCTTCATCACTGACGCGAAGAAACCGTCATCGCCACTATGATCATCATCGCGTCGACACTTGTCGTCACCAACATCGCCACTATCATCGTCATCGCGCCCACCGTTGTCGACGCGGCCATGATACCGCGCCCGCCCAAGTCGCCGACTCGCACTGAAGTGCCCGCTGGGATGCGCCGAGTGGTCAGCGCCACCGCGTTCGCGTCGGTCGCGCCCAACTAGCTGGCCGCTGCGCGCGCGAGCATGCGCGGGCTGGCGCGGCCGCAGAGATGCACCAGCCAGCGCCAAGCACTCGCCGCAATCGCCGCCGCACGAGGTTTGCAAGCTAAGTTGCGATTGGGTGGGTGGGATGTTTGCGCGAGCAATGGAATGGGCAACTCACTGCGAAAAGAATTAAGTATATCTTGATTTCTATATATATATATATGTATATACACAAAACGCTCCTTTTCGCATTGCATCTTAGATGTGATCATACCTCATACTACCCCAGCCAAGCCGGAATCGCCCCCCGCCCCCCCCCGCCGTCCTCCGGAAAGACCACTCTGCGCGCGCACTCGTTTAACACGCATCAGAAGTTTTCAAAAATCCCTTGTCAAAACAAAAGTGCACGCGCGCGCGCCGTCGCGCGCGCACGCCAGAACCCTTCAAAAACCTTGTCGGTTTCGGAGAGGTTTCAAAATCGAGCGTTCAAAAAGTACAAAAACACATGGTTTCGCAACACGGATTTAGAAAAAAAGCTTGCGCGCGCGCTCGCGGATTCTTGAGAACACCTAGAGTTTTTCAACATTAAACATGCGTCGCGCGCGCATGTCGAAATCGTTCGAACGCCCTTGCGCGCGCCTGGGGGGGGGGGGGGAACGACCCGTGTCAAAGAATACCATGCGGGCCACTCTCGCGCGTCTGCCGCGCGCGCATCCTGAATTCCTTCCAAAACCTTCATCACCGACGTGAAGAAGCCGTCATCGTCGTCGGCGTGATCAGCATCGGCGCCGTCACTGGCTGCCCGGCGTCGCTGTCACCATCGTCACCAGCATCGCTACCATCGTCATCGTGTCTACAGTTGTCGACGTGGCCATGATACCGCGCCCGCCCAAGTCGCCGACTCGCACTGAAGTGCCCGCTGGGATGTGCCGAGCGGTCAGCACCACCGCGTTCGCGTCGGTCGCGCCAAACTAGCTGGCCGCTACGCGCGCGAGCATGTGCGGGCTGGCGCGGCCGCAGAGATGCACCAGCCAGCGCCAAGCACTCGCCGCAATCGCCGCCGCACGAGGTTTGCAAACCAAGTTGCGGGCGGGCGGGTGGGATGTTTGCGCGAGCAATGGAATGGGCAACTCACTGCGAAAGAAAGTATTTGTCCATTCTGAAAAAGAAATAGGTTCTACCACCCTCCCCCCCCCGGAAAAAGAAATCCCCGCTTCGCACTGCAATTTACATACGATTCTGCCCAATCGTCCATCCGAGCTGTGAACTCATACTATCCCAACCGAACCGATATCGCCCCCCCGCCATCCTCTGCAAAAAGATCTGCGCGCACTCTCGTCGATCAAAAAAACCCAAGTTTTCAAAGATCCCTTGCAACAAATGGGACGAAGTGCACACGCGCGCGTCGTCGCGCGCGCATGCCGAAATCCTTCAACAACCCCCCGTTTCGAAAGGATTTCAAAAACGAGTTTCCAACAAAAGACATACAAACACACATGGCTTCGCAACACAGATCTTCTAAAAAAGATTACGCTTGCTCTTGCTAAATCTGAAGAAACCCTTCGGAATTCCAGAACATGCTACCAAACGGGCTTCGCGCGCGCGCATATCGAAATCGTTCGAACGCCCTTGCGCGCGTGGCGTCGCGAGAATCCTGTGCAAAAAAACCAGGACGACGTGCACGCGCGCGCGCGCGTCGTCGCGCGCGTTTACCGAAATCCTTCAGAAACCTTCGGTGTCGAGAAGATGTCAAAATCGAGTGCCTAAAAACATGCAAAAACACACGGTTTCACAACACTGATGTTCAACAAAAGCGTGCGCGCGCGCTCTTGCGTCGTCGTCGCCGTCGTCGTCGTCGTCGTCGCCGTCCTCCCTCCTCCCTCGTCGTCGTCGTCGTCGCCGTCGTCGTCCTCTGTCTTTCCTCGTCGTCGTCGTCCTCCTCCTCCTTGGCGTCGTCGTCGTTTCCGTCGTCGTTGTCGCCGTGGTCGTCCTTCCCCCTCCGTCGTCCGCCGTGGTCGTCGTCGTCGTCGTCGTCCGTCGTCGGCGCCTCGTCGTCGTCCCTCCTGTGTCGTCGCCGTCGTCGTCGTCGTCCTCCCTCCTCCCTCGTCGTTTTTTTCTACGAGCCAGCCCATTATAAGGGCCACTGCACGTCGTCATCGACAAGACGCAGAGTTCCACCACCACCACCTCGTCGTTTTCGTCGTCGGCGTCGCCGTCCTCCCTCCTTCTTCGTCGTTCGCGTCGTCGCCGTCCTCCCTCCTCCCTCGTCGTTGTCGTCGTTGTCGCCGTCGTCGTCCTCCCTCCTCCCTCGTCGTCGTCGTCTTCGTTGGCGACGTCGTCGTTCGCGTCGTCGTCTTCGTTGTCGTCGTCGTCTTCATCGTCGTCGTCGTCCTCGGCGTCGTCGTCGTCGTCGGCGTCATCGTCGTCGTCGTCGGCATCAACGTCGTCGTCGTCTTCGGTGTCGTCGTCGTCGTTGTCGTCGGAGTCGTCGGAGTCGTCGTCGTAGTCGTCGTCGGCGTCGTCGGCGTCGTCGTCGTTGTCGCTGTCGTCGCGGGCGTCGGTGTCGCTGCCAAGTGCAATTTGGCATCTACCGTCAAGGTCTAAAGAGGTCCTGCGACGAAGTTGTGGGTGGGGTGGGATGTTTGCACGCGCAGGGGAGAGGACAGCTTCAAGACAGTCAAAGTGAATTTTCCCTTTAAAAAAAGAATAAGTTCGACCATCCTCCCCCCACCGGGGTTAAAGACCCCCCGGGAACAGATGTAGAACACATAGGATTCTGACCCATTGTCCATCCGTCTGCGAATTCAGACTATCCCAGCCAAACCGGTATCGATTCCCCCGCCATCCTCAGCACATTCGTTTACTAAACACCCTAAGTTTTCAACATTCCCCTGCAACAAATTGGACGACGCGCGCGTCGTCGCGCGCGCATGCCGAAATCCTTCAAAACCCTTCGGCTTCGAAAGGATTTCAAAATCGAGTCTCCAAAAAACATACAAAACCAAAGGGCTTCGCAACACAGATCTTCTAGAAAAGCTTAGGCGCGCGCTCTTGCGAAACCTTAAGAAAACCATAGGTGTTTCAACAATTTTAAAACATACTACCAAAACGGCTTCGCGCGAGCATGTCGAACTCTTTCGAACGCCCTTGCGCGCGTGCCGTCGCGACAATCATCTACAACAAGTGCGACGAAGTGCACACGCGCGCGTCGTCGCGCGCTCATGCCGAAATCATTCAAAAAACCTTCGGTTTCGGAAGGATTTCAAAATCGAGTGCCCCAAAAACATACAAAAACATAGGGTCTCGCAACACGGATTTTCAACAAAAACGTGCGCGCGCGCTCTTGCGTCGTCGCCGTCGTTGTCGCCGTCCTCCCTCCTCCCTCGTCGTCGTCGTCGTCGTCGTCGCTGTCGTCGTCCTCTGTCTTTCCTCGTCGTTGTCGTCTTGGCGTCAACGTCGTTTCTGTCGTCGTTGTCGCCGTGGTCGTCCTTCCTCCCTCGTCGCCTTCGTCGGCGTTTCGTCGTTGTCCCCGCTATTTCGTTGCCGTCGTCGTCGTCGCCGTCGTCGTCTTCCCTCCTCCCTCGTCGCGTCGTTGTCGTCGTCGGCGTCGCCGTCCTCCCTCCTCCCTCGTCGTTCGCGTCGTTACCGTCCTCCCTCCTCGCTCGTCGTTGTCGTCGTTGTCGCCGTCGTCGTCCTCCCTCCTGAATCCTCCCTCGTCGTCGTCGTCTTCGCTGGCGACGTCGTCGTCGTCGTCGTCGTCGGCGTCTTCGTCGTAGTCGTCTTCGGCGTCGTCGTCGTCGTCGCCGTCGCCGGCGTCGTCGTCGTCGTCGTCGGCGTTGTCGTCGTCGTCGTCGTCGGCGTCGGCGTCGTCGTCCTCGGTGTCGTCGTCATCGTCGTCGAAGTCGTTGGAGACATCGTCGGTGTCGTCGTAGTCGTTGTCGGCGTCGTCGTCGTCGTCGTTGTCGCTGTCGTCGTCGGCCTCGGTGTCGTTGCCGCCGTCCTTCCTCCTTCTTGGTCGTTCGCGTCGTCGCCGTCCTCCCTCCTCCCTCGTCGTTGTCGTCGTTGTCGCCGTCGCGTCCTATCTTCCTCGCTGTCTTCGTTGGCAACGTCGTCGTCGTCTTCGTCGTCGTCGTCGGCGTCGGCGTCGTTGTCGTCTTCGTCGTCGTCGACGTCGGCGTCGTCGTCGTCGCCGCCGTCGTCGTCGTCGTCGTCGTCGGCGTCGTTGACGTCGTCGTCGT
This sequence comes from Prorocentrum cordatum, assembly GCA_963575745.1. Classification (NCBI taxonomy): domain Eukaryota; class Dinophyceae; order Prorocentrales; family Prorocentraceae; genus Prorocentrum; species Prorocentrum cordatum. The sequence goes on from CAUYUJ010015943.1 coordinate 295,092, forward strand.
CGTCGTGTCGTCGTTATCGTCGTCGTCGGCGTCGTCATCGTCGTCGTCGTTGTCATCGTCGTCGTCGTCGGCGTCGGTGTCGTCGTCGTCGTCGTCGTGTCGTCGTCGTCGTCGTCGTGTCGGCGTCGTCGAAATCGTTGGAGACGTCGTCGGTGTCGTCGTAGTCGTTGTCGGCGGCGTCGTCATCGTCGTTGTCGCTGTCGTCGTCGGCGTCGCTGTTGTTGCCAAGTGCCATGTGGTACCCACCGTCACGGTCTTAAGAGATTTTGCAGACCAAGTTGCGGGTGGGTGCGTGGGATGTTTGCGCGAGCAATGGAGTGGACAACTCACTGCGAACAAAAATTAATTCTCCTTTCTAAAAATAGACTCTACCCCCCCCCGGACGTCTCGGTTCCCCCTGGGGTAATATGATTTCATATATGTATACACATATATATATATATATATATATTCTGCACACTCGTCCATCCTAATTATGGAATCAGATCATCCCAGCTAGGCCGGTTTCCCCCACTGAGGTTCCCTTGTAAAAAAAAACACTATGCGGTGTCATTTGTTGTTCTAACATAGCATTTTTTCGCGAATCCCTTGCAAAAAAGAGAGACGAAGTGCACACGCGCGCGTCGTCGTGCGCGCATGCCGAGATTCTTCAAAAACCTTCGGTGCGGGAAGGGTTTCGCAATCGAGTTTCCAAAAAACAGACAAAAACACAAGGTTTCGCAACACAGAGTTGCTAAACATGCTTCCGCGAAAGCTCTTGCGAAATCTTAAGAAAACCATAGGTTTTTCAAGATTTTCACAAAATGCTGCCAAACGGGCTTCGCGCGAGCGCATGTCGAAATCTGTCGAACGCCCTTGCGCGTGTGCCGTCGCGAGAACCCTCTGCAAAAAACGGGACGAAGTGCAGACGCGCGCGTCGTCGCGCGCGTATGCCGGAAACCTTCAAAACCCATCGGTTTCGGAAGGATTTCAAAATCGTGTGTCCAAAAAACCTACAAGAACCCAAGGTTTCGCAACACGCATTTTCAACAAAAGCGTGCGCGCGCGCTCTTGCGTCGTCGTCGTCGTCGTCGCCGTCCTCCCTCCTCCCGCGTCGTCGCCGTCGTCGCCTACGTCGTGCTCTGTCTTTCCTCGTGTTCGTCGTCGTCGTCCTCTTTGGCGTCGTGGTCGATTCCGTCGTCGCTGTCGCCGTGGTCGTCCTTCCTCCTCCTCCCTCGTCGTCGTCGTCATCCGTCGTCGGCGTCTCGTCGTCGTCCCTCCTATTTCGTCTCCGTCGTCGTCGTCGTCGTTGTCGTCGTCTTCCCTCTTCCCTCATCGTTGTCGTCGTCGGCGTCGCCGTCCTTCCTCCTTCTTCGTCGTTCGCGTCGTCGCCGTCCTCCCTACTCCCTCGTCGTTGTCGTCGTTGTCGTCGTTGTCGCCGTCGTCGTCCTTCCTCCTCCCTCGCCGTCGTCTTCGTTGGCGTCGTCGTCGTCGTATTCGTCGTCGTCGGCGTCGGCGTCGGTGCCGTCGTCGAAGTCGTCGGAGACGTCGTCGGTGTCGTCGCCGTTGTCGCCGTAGTCGGTCTTAATAGGTTTTGCAAACCAAGTTGCGGGTGGGTGGGTGGGATGTGTGCGCGAACACTGGAGATGACGAGTTCAAGTTCAGCAGAGTGGATTGCACCACGTAGATCGCACCGCACATGCACCCCATAGATTCTCCTTCCTCAAAAGAACCTGGATTATTCCACCCTCCCCCCTGGGGTTAAAGACTCACCTTTTCGTATTGCAATGTACATGTGGTTCTGCACCATCGTTCCTCCTGATTTTGAATTCATACTGTCCCAGCTAGGCCGGTATCGCCCCCCCCGTCGCCATCCTCTGCAACAACTATCATGCGCGCCCACTCGTTCATCAAAAATCATAAGTGGCCATGAATCCCTTGCAATAGATAAGACGAAGTGCACACGCGCGCGTCGTCGAGCGCGCATGCCGAAATCCGTCAAAATCCTTGGGCCAAAACCGACTGTCAATACAAAAACATAGAAAACCGGGTTTCGCAACACGGGTTTCAACATATAAAAAACTTGCGCGCGCTCTTGCGAATTCCTGAAAACCCCGTAAGATGTTCAATACTTCCCGAATAAACTACCAAACGGATTTCGCGCGCGCGCATGTCGAAGTGGCTCGGACGCCCTTTGCGCACGTGCTGGGGTGGCACGATCCATGTCAAATAATACCACGCGGGCCACTCTCGCGCGTCGAAATCCTTCCAAAACCTTCATCACCGACGCGAAGACGCCGTCATCGTCGTCGGCGTGATCAGCATCGGCGCCGTCACTGGCTGCCCCGTCGACGCTGCCAGCATCGTCGCCAGCATCGCTACTATCATCATCGCGTCTACCGTTGTCGTCGTTGCCGTGAAACCGCGCCCGCCCAAGTCGCCGACACGCACTGAAGTGCCCGCTGGGATGTGCCGAGCGGTCAGCGCAACCGCAGTCGCGTCGGCCGCGCCAAACTAGCTGGCCGCTGCGCGCGAGCATGCGCGGGCTAGCGCGGCCGCAGAGATGCACCAGCCAACACCAAGCACTCATCGCAATCGCTCCCGCATGGGTTTTGTAAACCAAGTTGCGGGTGGGTGGGTGGGATGATTGCGCGAGCAGTGGGGTTGACAACTTCAAGTTCGGCAAAACTCCCCACTAAAAACAAAATAGGTTCTACCACCCTCCCCCCCCGGGGTTAAGGACTCACCGGGAACCGATTCAAAACACAAATGATTCTGACCCAATGTCCATCCTACCTGCGAACTCATACCATCCCAGCTAGGCCTGTATCGGTTCCCTTTCGGTTCCCTTGAAAAATACTGTGCGCACGCTAGTTTCTCAAAAATCCTAAATTCTTCAAAAAAACCTTGCCAACAAAAATCCGGGAAAACATGCACACGCGCGCGTCGTCGCGCGCGCATGCCGAAATCCTTCAAAAACCTTATGTTTCGGACGGGCTTCAAAATCGAGTGTCCAAAACACATACAAGAACATAAGGTTTCGCAACACGGATTCCCCAAACCAAAAAAATATGCGCGCTTCTGCGAATTCTTAAGTAAACCATAGGTTTTTCAATCTTTTCAACATGCACTACCAAACGGGCTTCGCGCGCGCGCATGTCGAAATCCTTCGAACGCCCTTGCGCACGTGCCACCACGAGAATCCTCTGCCAAAAAAGAAACGAAGTGTACGCGCGCGCGCGCGTCGGCGCGCGCGCATGCCGAAATCCTTCAAAAACCTTCGGTTTCGAAAGGAGTTCAAAATTCAGTGCCTATTGTTGTGTACACACACATATATATATATGTATGAAAAAGGCTCGCAAAACGGATGTTCAACAAAAGCGTGCGCGCTTTGGCAAATTCTTCAGAAATTAACAGATACTTTCAACATGTTCATGAAATTGTATCAACCGGACTTCGCGCGTGCGCATGTCGAAAACGTTCGAACGCCCTTGCGCTCGTGCTGAGGTGGCACGATCCATGTCAAATAATACCATGCGGGCCACTCTCGCGCGTCTGCCGCGCGCGCATTTCGAAGTCCTTCCAAAACCTGCATCGGACTGCGACGAGCACCCTGGGGCTCTTCCAGTTTGTTGGAATGGCCTCGGACCGCTCCTACGACGCACGAGCGCTGGATGGAGCCTCCGGCATCAGCGCGCCTTGCGCGCCGGCGTCAGCAACACAGTCTGGTGCCAGGCGCGTCTGCTCAGACACGGACTTGTGCAAGATGGGCTGTGCAGGCTATGCGGCGGTGCCCTGGGTACGCTTTGGCACAGGTGCTACGACTGCCCGGCGCACCAGGCGCTGCGACGCGACCGCATCGGGGCTCGCCATCGCCTTCGGGCCACCCGGGTGCGGGACTGGAGCTCGGAGCGAGCAGAGAGGTTCGCGCGTGGCGTGCTGCCCTCGCCTGCCTGCTTCCCCCACGTAGAGCCCGTCGAGCTGGTGGCGTGGGTGAACAAGCCGTCCGACGGCCTGCTGAGAGGCACCCTGTTCCTCGATGGGAGCGCCTTCCACATGGATATCCCGGAGTTGGCCCGCGCTGGATGGGCGATCGCACAAGTTGACCGTTTTGGACGCGTGGAAGCGGCTGCCTACGGGCCCGTCCCTTTCTGGGCTGGCCCGCGGCAGACCTCCCGGGACGGCGAAGACTTTGCCGTCTTTATGCTTTGTGACCTTGCTGCGCCTGGCGTGCTCGACTTATACATCGACTGCGAGGGCACCGTGTCGACCATCCAGGCAGGGCCTGGGAGCGGCGCCAGCGCCCACGACCAGCGGCCGCACCTGTGGGGTCGCATCTGGGGGCACTTCGAGGCATCCGATCTGGAGGTGCACAAGACGCTCGGGCACGCCACGGCCGCTGACGTAGAGGCAGGGCGCTCCACCTACTGGGAGCGGGCGGCGAACAACGCGGTAGACAAGCTGGCCAAAGATGGAGCTCACCTCCATTCTGGCGTGGGTGCGTCGGAGGAGGCCCTGTGGCGGGGCTTCGAGGAGCTCGTCCGTGAGAGTGCCCGGTGGTTCGGGGAGCTCCAGAGCGTGCTTGGAGAGCGTCAATGCCGAAACTACGACGACGTTCTGCATCGTTCTGACGCTGCTGCTGGTGCAGGCGCAGTGGCCCTGGGAGGGGCGCCCCAACCCGAGATCCGAGTGGAGAGCGGTTGTGCGCAAGAGGCCCTATCACCGGACCAGTTCCTGCCCGGGAATGTGGATCGCGGGGACGCTTGTGAGCTCGAACTGTCATGGGATCATTCTTGGAGTCGCTACTGCGGGGTAGCATGCAAGATAGGGGGACATTCTATGCTGAGCGCCGGCATTCGGGAGAGACCCGGCCATTGTATAGTGTTTTGCTTCCTCTGTGAGGTTGTTTTTCCGGCAAGACGCCCAGCGCCAAGATGCGCGGCGGTTGCAAGGGCGCCCGAGCTGGAGCGAAGTATCGTGAGCAGCTTCGCCTGTTGACCGACGGCAGGTTCCCTCGACACCGCGCTGGTCAGCCTGCTTTGCACCTGTGCGCCCCAACGGGAATCCCACGGGGCGAAGAATTACGATTACGACCACTGTGGGAACAGCCCCCAGTGGTCCCAGAGGGCCGAGGGCAGGCAGCAAGGGAGCCTAAGATGGCCACCCCTTCCGTTGCCCCCCAGACGGCCGCGCAGCAGAAGCAGCTAGTGCTGAAATGCTTTGGCTTGCTTGATTGCGACCTCGATTGGGTGATCGAGGTAGGGGGCCGAGCAGCACGACGCAATGCCAGCCCCGACAGTGATTGGGCTTCGTGTGAAGACGAGGCCTCGGACTGCTCACTGTAGTAAGTCTGCTTTGGTTTCACCGTCCTAGTGACCACTAGCCATTCCATTCCAAAACCTGCATCACCGACGCGAAGACGCCGTCATCGCCGCCGGCGTGATCAGCATCGGCGCCGTCACTGGCTGCCCCGCCGTCGCTGTCAGCATCGTCACGAGCATCGCTACTATCATCATCTCGTCTACCGTTGTCGACGTTGCCATGAAACCGCGCCCGCCCAAGTCGCCGACACGCGCTGAAGTGCCCGCTGGGATGTGCCAAGCGGTCAGCGCAACCGCATTCGCGTCGGCCGCGCCAAACTAGCTGGCCGCTGAGCGCGCGAGCATGCGCGGGCTAGCGCGGCCGCAGAGATGCACCAGCCAGCGCCAAGCACTCATAAGGTTTGCAAACCAAGTTGCGGGTGGTTGGGTGGGATGTTTGCGCGAGCAGTGGAGTGGACAACTCACTGCGAACAGAAATTAGTTGCACAACATAAATTACACCACACATATTGCACCACGTCGATTGCACCACAAAGATTGCGCACCACATAGCTTGCATGACATATATCTCACCACGTATCTTGCATATCACAGATTGCACATAGATATTGCACCAAATAGGTTGCACCACATAGATTGCACCATCGATATTTTGCACCACAAATATAGCACAACATATTCTCACAGCATAGACTGCAGCAACGAGTGCACAACCAAAACCGCAGACCAATGCACAACAAACATTGTACAGCATAGCTTACACTACATAGATATTGCGCGGTAAGTTGTTCCACATCGATTGCACGACATGGGCTGCTGGAAACACATTGTTTGGGGTCAACGCTGGCCAACATCTGTTCTGCTTTGAAGATGTGGACCCCGATCGATAAAGTATGGCACTGAGCATGTGCAAGCTATGTGATGCACAGCTGTGTCTAGGGTCGTTTTTCGATGAGCACGTCTGCATCCTCGGGACTCCCCCACAGGCGGCAACGGGCGGCAACGGGGCGCAAAAAGCAGGAATGTGGCGAATCCTCGGAACACCCATCCAATTGCTTAGAAACGCAAGTCAGAACTCCTAAGTGCGAGGACTGTTTAGGGGAACTTTCAATGGTCTGGGGATGACTTGAGCTGTTCGGGGGTCCTCGTGGGGTCCCATTGGTGCCGTCTGAGGGCTACCCTCGAGCAATCAAGCCTCCCTCCTGGCACCCCCATCGGGGGGGGCTCCGAGGACTCCCGAATGGCTCTACACACCAGGGGCGGACCAGGCTACGACGAGGGCACGGGCCCTGTGCGGGCTAACACTGCCTGTCCTGGAGACAACATGGCAAGCATCGAGGGACAGGCCTCCCTGCGGACCAGGCCCGCAGGCACTCGAAGGGCCACACCAGGCTGCAACCAAGATCGGGCACCTGTCCGAGCCACACTGGCAGGGCCGACGCAGATCACAACGAGGGCTGGAAAACCCCTCCGGGTCACATCGGACACGGCCCCTGCCACTCGGACGTACATCACACATGCGGAGGCGCAGCGGCGAGATGTCCTTCTGCCTGTGGGCGCGGGTGGACCGCCAGGGAGGGAGGCAACCGGTCCGGTTTCGCACGTGTGCCCCCGCGCTTGGGGTGCGCCTGGCGGGAGCCGCCACATGAGGGGCCGCGGCCCCACCATCGGGGCTCACTCTGCGGCGAAGGCGTCCGGCGGACCGTGCCGCTCCGTGCGCCGCGTCAGGCAGAACGTGAGGAAGGGCGCGACGGTGACCTCTCGGCCCGCCCAAGAGACCTCTTTCAAGGACCACTGGGGATCGAGGATCTAGGTCACCTAACTTCACACATCGCGGCCCACGATGCGCGATGCGCGGGTAGCTTCACGCCCTCGCGCCGCTGCTCTGGAGAAAGGCGCTTCTCCAACCCAGGCCGCGATAAGCGACGCGCGATTCTCTTCACGCCCCGGGGGGGGGACCTGGAGGATCTGACCTCCCATCCTGATTCTTGCGCCGACGAGAGCACGTCCGGGGAGGCCTCTTGGGGCCGTTTGGGAGGTCCCTTGGCCCGCCCTGGTCAGGGGGGCGGGGGGACCGAGAAGGACCGAGGAGCGTCGAGGTGCATCGAGGAGCATCGAGGAGGCGCTTCCGAACAGAGCTGGGCCACTGCAGAACTGCTCGTGGCCACGGCCAAGACGCTGCGCCTCGAGCTTCGGGGCCAGGACACTCCCCCTGGGACAGCCCGGGGGTCGAGTCCGATGGCCCTGGACCTCTGGCGCCTCGGGAAAACCTCGCACCATCTGTCCCCCTGCTTTTCGCACTGCTCGAAGTCTGGAGCCTACTGTCACCCCTCCCCTATCTCCCTCCCCCTTTCCTTCCTTCCCTGCCATACACCAGATCCTCCTCCTCTTCTCTACCCCCCTCCTCTTCCCCATTCCCGACTTGTTCGTGCCCCCCCTCCTCCTCCTGCTCCTCCTCCTCCTCCTCCTCCTCCTCCGCCTCCTCCTCCTCCTCCTCCTCCTCCTCCTCCTCCTCCTCCTCCTCCCCCTGCCAGGGAGGAGCAGGAGGCCGCATCCTCCTTGGAAAGGAAAGGGATAGAAAGAATGAGGCGGAGGAGGACTACTCCACCGACCCTGCGACGACGACGAAGACAACGGCGACGAGCGACGAGCGACAGCGACCGACGACAGACGGCGACCGCTGGCGACGACGACGACGACGACGACGACGACGACGACGAGGGACGACGAGGGACGACCGACGACCGACGACCGACGACCGGCAACGACGACGACCGACGACCGACGACCGACGACCGACGACGGACGACGGGCGAGCGACGACGACTCCTTTGACTTTGCCTTGGGGAACTCAGGACTGCCTACCAGCATGGCTCAAACAACTACGGTAGAACTCGCGCACGAGCCATGATGTAAGACGCGCAACCCAGGAAGACTTGAATGTAGCCCAGTCCTCGCTGCCCCACGTAAGGTGCATCTGCTCCAAGACAGCATGTCGTTCCCACCGCAACAGCTTGAATTTGCGACCACGCGCTTGCTAAGCCAACAAACCTATGTTCCAGCGCTTTGGCAAATAAGCCGACAACGACGACCGACGACTGACGACTGACCACCGACGACCGACAACCGACCGACGACATACGACCAACGACCGAAGACGACGACCACCACCAATGACTGCGGTCGGCCGGCAGCGACGACGAGTGCGGTTTCTGGCCCCTGGGCGCGTGCGTGGCCGCCTCGTCCTCCTCCTCATCCTCCTCCACCTCCTCCTCGTCCACATCTTCCTCTTTAGTTCTGCGCCCACCGTGCAGTAACAGTTGGTGCCAACCGGCAGCGGGGCCCATGAGCGCAACTGATGCGGGCTCTGCGCTCATAAGGCGCAGAGCCTTGTGAGCGCAATTCCTCCTCCTCCTCCTCCTTGGAAATCGCTTGTATTATTGGACGATCCCCCGGGCTATCCGGTGGGGGGGAGGGGGGGTCGCCGATGACCCAACCGTTTCGCTTTGGGCAGCCCCACTCATGCCCGGGCGCAGCAGTACTGCGTACCCCTTCGGACCGTGCAACCGACAAAGTCAGGTAATCAGGGGGGAGGGGGAGGGGAGGGCGGACCAGATGCTCCAGCTTATCGCTAGGCCCTTACAACATAAGCAATGGCTTGGTATCTTTTTCCGCAGAAGAAACAAAACAACATCAACGCAGAGTAAGCTCGCGCGCGTGCCGTCCGCATCACGAGCAAAATGGAAAGCGGTCGTGAAGCAGAGAAAGCGGAGGGAAGCAGAAGGAAAGAAAAGACACCAGGCCACGGCCGATGCATTAAAGCATTTGTCCATATCTTGGTTCCTGCCTCCTCCTCCTCTCATCCCCCAAATCCGCGCGAAGGGCCCACTCTGGCAAGCCCCTCGCCCTCGGACCGATCCCCCTGACGGCCCCGAGGCCCGAGACGTGCCCCCAGAGATCGAGGTCGAGATGTTCAGCCCCTCTGGCGCCAGATGTTCACCCCCTTCTCTCCTCTTCTTCATCCACCTCTTCCTCACTCCTCCTCCCTCCTCCTCCTCTT
>CAUYUJ010015944.1:0-10000 GCA_963575745.1 Prorocentrum cordatum
TGTCGCTGGGGCTGCCGCCGCGACACGCTAAGCAGAGGTCCTCGACCGCAGAAGTTTCTGGCTGCCGGGCCAGGAGCGGCGAAGAGAAGTCTCGGGCGAATCGCCCAGCCCGCCCCCTGCCGACACGTCTGGACAGGAGAGGGGGGCCGCCTCGCCATTCTACTGCCGCCCGAGGGAGGCCCAGCGGATGGCACCCCACCTGGACCTGCATGCACTGGCCACCACACCTCGACCCTCCCCTCCGCCGGGGCGTGCCCCTCCTCCTCCTCCTCCTCCTCCTCCTCCTCCTCCTCCTCCTCCCCCTCCTCCCCCTCACCCCACACATCCTCATCCCCCCTCCTCCTTCCTCCCTTCTTCCTCCCTCCTCCTACTCCTCCTCCGCCTCCTCATCCTCCTCCTCCTACTCTCCTTCCTCCCCTCCCTCCTCCCCCTCCCTTCCTCCTCCTCCTCCTCCTCCTCCTCCTCCTCTCCCTGCCCCTCGGAGCTGCGCGGGGCGTGCCGCCGCCGCCACTCTGCTGCGAGACAGCCCTGGAGCCCAGCGGGGGCCCTTACGTCTTGAGAATCGCCACGGGCCTTCGGTCGCGATTCTCCCAAGGCGCGCCACTGGGCTGACAACCAGCACCCCTACCTCTGCGGCCCGCAGATGCCTCGGGGTGGAGTTTCGTGGGGATTATGCGTGTGTGTGTGTGTGTGTGTTTTGTCGGATGGTGGTGCTCCTCTTCCCCCCGCGCGTCGACCTGGTCAAGTGGCGCGTCCCTCCCGCAGTACGGGAGGCTGGTGTTCGCGAAGTGCCGCTGACGGCTACACCACAGCCCCCTTTTCCTTCCGGGACTTCACCACCGGGCTCCTGTCCAAGGTGTACCTTTTCCTGCACATCCCGTTCGGCACCGCCTGATCCCCGGGCTCCGCCCGCTCCTGGCCGCGTGAGGCCCCGCTCGCCCTCGCCCACCTCTCTGTCAGTCCAAGCCGCGCGCGTCCCGCGGAGCTTTTAGCGGAAAAGGCTCGCTCTCGCCCTGCAGATCAATAAGTTTTGTCGCTCGCACGGGGAGCCCCCCTCGGGGTTCGACAACCCGCACCCATTCCTGCAGCGCCTTCATGTCCTTGCCTGTCCCCACTCCCGCTCCCGAGAGGTCTGAGTGTGTGTGTGTGCTCTTCTCTCGACAGTGAGAGGATGCCAAGGGAGCTCTTCGGCCGTTACCTGGCGAGGCGACCCACAGCGCCGGGGCGCTCCGTGGGCTGCCATGGGAGGCCCGCCCCGGGAGGCGGGGAGGAGGGGCTCCCGGCGCGGACCCAGGCAGGGCCCGCGGATCTCCGAGAGGTCATGCCGGTGTGGTCTTCTGTGTTCGGGTGCCTGCTCGGAGGCCCACGTGCTGCGTGCCCCCACTCCGCCCTCGGGGGCATACATGAGGCTCGAGTTCGCTGGAGCTCGGGCTGGCCGGCGCTTCCTGGCGAGCCCGTCCTGGGTTCTGAAAGGCCAGCTGTCGTGGAAGGCTTGCAGCGGGAGCGCGCGCGTCAGATTTCAGAGTGGGCCTCGTCATTGTCCTGACGGCCCCGTCAGGCCAGCTATGGTCCCCCGGATCCGAGCCCTCCCCCTTGGCACGGGCCAGCCTTCCCTTCGTCGCCCTCGGCCAGGGGGGGCGGCTGCTCTCCAGGCGGGCGAGGCACGCGGGGTCGGCCCAGCGGCATGGAGGGTATGCAGGACAGCGGGGAGGGGTGAGGTGCCCCACCGTTGGCGGAGACAGGGCGTATTTCCTCCTCCTCCTCCTCCTTCAGGTACGTCGGCTCGTACCTGTCGCACCTCGCCGCCGCCCAGTCCTTCGTGGACTCTGGATGTCCGTTTGGTGTGATCCTCGAGGAGCCCTTCTTCTGTGTACCCCTAGCGTGCTTCACCATTCGGGGATGTCGATGATGCTGAGGATGAGGAGGAGGAGGAGGAGGAGGAGGAGGTGGATGATGACGATTACGATGATGATGATGATGATGCTGATGATGATGATGATGATGATGATGATGATGATGATGATCATGATCATGATGATGATGATGATAACGACGATGACAATGATGATGCTGATGATGATGACGATGATGATGATGATGCTGATGATGATGATGGTGGTGGTGATGATGATGATGGTGGTGGTGGTGATGATGCTGCTATGGATGATGATGCTGATGATGCTGATGCTGAAGATGATGGTGATGGTGATGATGATGACGATGATCGTAAGCAGGTTTATAATGATGATAATGATGATGATGATGATGATGATGATGATGATGATGATGATGATGATGATGATGATGATGATGATGATGATGATGATGATGAAACTGAAGATGCTGATGATGCTGATAATGGCCATGATGTGATGATGATGCTTATGCTGATGCTAATGCTGCTGCTGATGATGATGCTGATGATGATGATGATGATGATGATGATGATGATGATGATGATGATGCTGATGATGCTGATGATGCTGATGATGCTGATGATGCTGCTGCTGCTGATGATGATGATGGGCATAGGATGAGGAGGAGGAGGAGGAGGAGGAGGAGGAGGACGAGGAGCAGGAGCAGGAGCAGGAGCAGGAGCAGGAGCAGGAGCAGGAGCAGGAGCAGGAGCATGACTCCTGCCGAGGACGAGGACGAGGAAGAGCGGCAGGGACGGCATCGCACGGGCCCTCGGCGGCAGGGGGCGCAAACGGGTCGCTCCGAAGCGTCCGGGCCCCAGAGCCACGGGACCTGGTAACACCTTCGGGAGCCCTGCGACAGGGGGTCAGTGCAAGCCCAGACCTCCTCGGGTCCCTTAAAAAAAAAACGACGGGAGGTTTTTTCCTATTTGCTGCCTCTGGGGGCCCTTTTCGGCCCTCGGGACCGTCAGAAAACGATCCTGCAGGGTCCTGCAGGGTCTTGCATGGCATGGCCTGATGGACCCGGGGCTGGATTGACCCGATCCTCGAAACTTCTACTCATCGCTTCCCTCGTCCTTGTCCTTCTCACCATCCTGGCCCATCGCACTCTTCCTCCTCCAGCGGCCCCCAGAGGTCTCCAGACGACTCAGAGATCTCCAGTTACCCCTGGGGACCTCTTAGGCAGGTTCCCAGGGGCCTCTGGAGGGCCGAAAGGAGCCATACATGTGAAAAGACCCAGATGCTCGACCCACGATCCTCCTCCACGATCCTCCTCCCCCTCTTCCTCTTCCTCCTTCTTCTCCTCCTTCCCCGTTCTCCTCGGATCCGAAGCTGATTCGACGACAGCTCTCCATCCAATCGTCGGTGTCGAGTCTGCCCGGCGTCTCACGCACCGTGGGCGTCCCGAGGACGACCAGACGCTGCACCCGGACTTCAACCGCGTGGTGATCGCCATGAGCCAAAAGGGTATTGGGGGAAGAGCGTTTTTTGTTGTTGTGTGTTGTTTGGCTCACAGAGGGGACATCCATGCTGCATTTCCTCCATGTCTCTTCTGGCTCTTAGCAGGTGAGCGACATCATCGTGTCCGCGGGTGCTTCCCTGGACGTGGTGAACTTGGGCCCTCTGGATTGGCGGTTCAGGATCGAGCTTCGAGGATCGAGGCTTGTGTGGCTGCGTGGCCAGTCTCAGTGACTCCAGAGGCACCCAATCGCCTCTGTTGGCCTACGCTACCACTGCGTCGCGAAACAATCCGAACGACCAGTTGATTTTTTGGTTTTTGTAAGCTTCAGCATTCCTGAGGCTTTCCTCGGCCAAGAGATGGTCAAACAGCGGCTCACGACGAAAACTGGTACGAAGAAAGGCCCTGGGGGCAGGGACCCACTTCTTTCAGGACTCGCTTACCTAATGCCGATCCCGTGAACACTGGTTGCAAGTGATGCCCAATACGGTAGGTTCGCGCCGCGTTGACGCGGCGGCGACACTAGCGCGGGCGTTCAAGGCTGTACTCCAACAGTTGCCCGAGTTCGGCCAGTATTGAACGACCTTCGCTCTCCAAAAGCGGCGACCGTTCAAAGTTGAACGATCTACGCGTTGTCAGAAACCAGCGCTCACGGCATCGCGGAGGCGTCCGTCCCCCCGCGAGGACCCTGGAGTACGCGCGGGCGCGGAAGATTCGAGAGACTGCCGACGCGCCGCCAGCCCCCGCGAGGATGGGGTCTCGCCACAGAAATCGCTGGGAGAAAGGAGTCCTGAGGTCATCCGCCGTGCTCGGTCCCCTGGGGCCTATCCTACAGGCGCCAGGGCCGAAACGCACATCAGCTCGGGATGACAAGTCGGTGCCTGGGAGTGCCCCAAGGTCAAGGACCCGTTTTCCTCGGGACGCATGTCGCTGCGCTGGGATGGGGCTCGGCATCACCGGAACATACTTCTACTATATGTGCGTCGCCCCCCAGGGGCGACGCGCGCACCGAGAAATCTTATAGTGTGTGCGTCTTGGCGGGCGCTTTCTGGCCACACCGCTCGGGAAGCGATCTACTACAAGATGGGTATACTACATATTCGGGTCGGATGCGCGCCTCCAAGGAGAACATCTAGTACTAGTATGTCTTTGTGCGTCCCATGGCCGGTGGCACCGCCTCCTCGGCCTGGGGCGTGCGGATCATGGATCTGCGAGTGCCCGTCCCGGAGCCCGGCAGCCTGCGGTCCGAGGAGGAGCTGGGCGGCGGGTTGGCACGAGAGCAAACCGGGCACCGAAGGAATGGGTACAGTCGGGGCGCTGAAGAAGGAACCCTTTTCGTAGGGGAGGGGCTCGGTGTTCCTTGATTGTGTTACGGTTTGATGTTTCCCATGGGAAATCGCAGTTTCACTCATGGGAAAAAGGGGCTTCGTTCCGTATCTAGGGTTCCTTAGGTCTACGCCTCGGTAGTACAGAGACCGACGGCAGTCCCTTTCCCATTCTGAAAATGACTTTCTGTCGGTGCCGCCGCGGAAGTAGGAGGCCGCCTGCCACCAAGAGCGGCCGCTGTCGGTGTTGGACAGCACTTGCTTGTCGTAGGACATCGTGCCCGTCGTTTCCGTACCCATCCCGGGCGTCCAAATCTTCCCTTCCCAGAGCAGGGGGCAGCAGTGTTGGATTTCGTGTTCCCTTCTGCGGCCCAGCTCAGCGCGCGTGGACGCCCACGAGAGAGAGAGAGAGAGAGGGCCGCGGGCGAAACACATATCCGTATACTCGCGGCCTCGCGGGCAAGACCCTTGGCCCGCGACCCCGCGTTTGTTCGCGGATGCCCCGCCAAGAGATACCTTACTTGCCTCCAGGGTGTCCTGGGTTTCTTGGGCTTCGATGGTTTTTCGATGGGAAGCGTGACGTTCCCGCACCAAACATCAAGGGACGTCCTGGGGTCTCAGGGTTGGGTTTCTTGGGGAGGGGTTCTTATGGACTGGTCTCCACTGTACGCGCACATGAACCCACGTTGGTTTCAAGAGCATGCATGGCGCGAACGTTCGTTTCATGCGGCTGGTCTGGCGCATGGGGGGGCCGCGTTCATGTGCGTGGTTGGGCGTTTGCGTCCTTTGTGGGCTCCCTGGGTTGGCAGTGCCTCCCGCCTGTGCCAAAGGCGTGAGCACCTGGCGTGGGTGGCGCAACGAAAGCGGGGTCGACTGCGCCGACATTCGCGCCCACCTGCGTCAGACCCGTCGCAGAGGCTGCCACTTCTCCACGAGACCCCTCGGTCGCACTGTGGCCCCTTCAGTCAACACCGGGTCCATCGAGACGATCTGTCGGATCACACCCGTCCGTCCTGGGAGCATTCGAGGTTCTCGAGAGCGCCATCCCCCCGCAAGCATGCTTAGGGTCAAGATGGCGCAGAGGGCCCTGTAGGGTTCGTTTCGATCCGATCGATCCGATGTGATATCGGTGTCGGCAGGCCGGATCCGATTGAGGTCCGATAGCCCGGCCATCCGATGCGGCCGATGCTCGCGTGGCGCCGTCGTGCATCCTGGTCTTGCCGATCCAATGGGAGTCCAGCTCCGTGCCGATGCAGCCCGCTCCGATGCAAACGATCCGATCCGAGCCGATGTCCCGATTCGATATACCGGTTGGTATTGCCTGGCTTCGTGAAGCAGCGCTGAGCTGACGCCGCCCTCTCTTCTCGGACGATACTCTGCGGGCAGGGTGCGTATCCATACCCGCTGCGTCGTGGAGTCTCGGGCTCCCTTCCCCAGAAGCCCGAGGCGCAGTGGATATGTATAGAGATCTGGCCCTTTGGGGGGCTAGGTTTACATCCATATCCACTGCGCCTCGGCCTTGTGGCACCCCTTCCCAGAGAGTCCAAGGCGCAGTGGATATGGATACAAATCTTGCCCGCATTCGCTGCGAGTTGGAGCGATCTCGGCCGACGCCCAGGAGCTCCACATGGACAAGGTGCTGCACAGGGCTTCGTCCTACCCAGCTCAGACGACTTACTTCCTGTGCTCCAGTCGCTCAGGGTCTGCGTCTGGATCCTTCTCCTCCTCCTCCTCCTCCTCCTCCTCCTCGTCCTCCTCCTCCTCCTGCCCGTGCTCATTCTTCACTTCGGTAGCAGATCATTGGAGCCTTGTGTACCCTCGTAATTTTGTCTGTTGGGTCGATTAGCGTCGATTCGCGTCTGGGAGTGGATCGGATAGCGCCGACTTAGCGTCGATTAGCGTGGATTTAGCGTCGATCTAGCGTCAATTTAGCGTCGACCAGCGTCGATTCGCAAGAGCCGACAAGATGGTATGGGAGGCTCCCATGAGTTGCCACCGAACTTTCCCCCTCCTCCCTTCTACTCCTCGGCCCCCCTCCATCTCGCCCTCCCCACATGCCCCCCGTCCTTCCTCTGCCTTCCGCTCCCTCTTCCTTGAAGGGGGTGGGTGAACAATCAGGGCCCTCCCTCTCATCCCACCTTACACCTCCCCTCCTCCACTTCCTCAGCATCCGGATCTTCGTTCTTTATCGCTCCCAAACCTCTTCCCTGCTCACTTCACACATCTCGGAATTGCGAGATCTGACCACCGTGCATGCTCAGCTGGAACTGCTAATGCCGCCCTTCCAGGTGTGCAGAAGATGCGCCCTCCCGACTAGACCTCCGCCTCTGCCTCCACCCCCTCATCCCTTCTTACCTCCTCCGCCTCCTGCTGCGGCGGTTCCTCTTCGTCCTCCCCCTCCTCCTCAGTCCTCCTCCTTTTCCACCGCGTTCTCCTCTCTCCTCCTCTCGTCCTCATCGTAGTTCTCCTCTTCCTTCTACTCCTTTCCTCTTCCTCCCTCCTCACACCTTCTTCCTCACGCCTCCGCCTACTCCTCCTCCTCCTCCTCCTCCTCCTCCTCTGTCGATTACTCATGTCATCATCATCTTTGTATGCTATCATTCCTCTTTCCTCCCTACTCTCTTCTTCCCTTTTCCTACTATATCCTCCTTGCTGCATCCCTGTTTTTTCTCATTCATCCTACTTCTCACTAATGCCCCCCTCTGTGTGGTACTGCTGGAGCTGCCTATCCTCACATATCCATATTCCCCTATCCTCCTTATTCCCCTCGTTTCCTTATCAATCCCTCTTCTTCCTTCTCAGCCTCTTCAGCATTGCCTCTTCTGTTATTGCCTCCCTCGTTTTTTTGCCACGCTTCTCCGTGCCCTCCTCCTCCGTGCTCCTCCATTCTTCCGTGCCTGCATCATTCATATTTTTGTTGTTCTCTCTCTCTCTATTTCGCACCCTCTCGCTGTGTCTTGTTCCCACTATATTCTTGATCAGGAGGCACTTGGCACACCACGGACTAGTTGTTGGACGCGATACCGTGTACATCTTCCTTTTTCGCGCACTTGCTTCGATGATGCATGATGGATGCATGTGCAGACGTGCGACCAACACAGATGTCACACCGGTATGTCGCTGTACCGATGCGCAGAGGCGCCTGATCAAGCGTGTCTCGAGACACACCAAGATGTGTGTCGACGCGCACGCATGCTTCCGATGGCGAGCGCCTCGTCGTGTTCACAACGGCGCGCTTGCGCGCGCGCTCGAGCCCATGCGACGGTGGCCAGAGCTGGTGGCCAATAGTTCCATGGTCATCGTGCACCGTTCTGCTTGCCCCAGCGGAAAGGAGGCAGGTACTGGATCGGCAGCAGCACCACGGACCCCGAGTCGGGGGGCTCCGCGGGCGCCTGGGGGTACATCGTGAGCCGCGCAGGGAGCCAGAAGGCGGGGTTGAGGGGATGGGGGGGGATGGGGGCGATGGGGAAGGGGGGGGGAGGGGATGGAAGGGGGGAGGGGAGGGGAGGGATGAGGAGGAAGACACGGGAGTTGAGGGGAAGGGATCTTCTTTTCTCCCTCCGCCTCCTTCTCTTCCTCCCACTCTTGCCTCCCCCCTTCTCCCTCTACCCTTGTTTCTTCCGAAGAATCTCCGCTTCGCAACACCAGACACGTCTGTCCTTCCAACAGGCTCCTTCGCAATAGCGCCGCGATCATTCGGCTTAACATCGTTCAGCAACTACCAGATGGAGTGCGGGCAGTTTTCGAAATGGGGCTCTCCGCCTCAGCGCTGCGAACATTCATCTCACAAGCTCTCGACAACTATCAGGATGGAGGGCGGACCATTCTCACAACGAGGCCCTCGCATGAGACATCCTGAGGTTCATTGCCAGCACCTGGAGCGTGGACAACTGTTACATCGATGCAGGGTGGCTCTTTTTTAAAGGCGGGACTCTCACTGGACATTCCCTTGAGTCGTATGGTTCGAATATGTGACTCCTGTCTAGCTGGAAGCATGGGGGGTGGTTTAGACATCGTTTTTTAATTCCCGGGCGGTAGCGGTCGGTTCTTGGGATGGGGAGGGTTGGCCGCCTCTGGTGGTCGCACTCGTCTTGTCGTCGTCGTCGTCGTCGTCGTCGTCGTCGTCGTCGTCGTCGTAGCTTTCCTCCTCTCGTCCTCTTGGCCTTCGTCTTCTTCTGCAGTCTGCCTCACGGCAAGGTCAAGACGCAGAGGGGTCGGAGCTGGGAGGAGGGGCGGGGGCGAGAGAGAGGCGGGGCCAGTGGGCGAAACGGCCTGCGTGATTCCGCTTCTGCTGTCCACTCGTGCTCTATAGGAAGGGGTCTCGGCCCGAGACGGGGAGGGGCCTCGTTGTCGTCGTCCTCCTCGTCCTCCTCCTCCTCCCTTTCCTCCTCATCCTCTTCCCCTTCCTCCTCCTCTCCTTCCCTCTCCTCCTCCCCCTCGTGCTGCCGCCTCCTCAGCCTCTTCCTCCTCCTCCTCCTTCTCCTCCTCCGCCTGTCGTTGTCCTAGCATTGCGTATGTTCCTAACCGAGCACGTCGTGGTGGTCGCGGGCCACTGTGGTGCTCGAAGGCGCACGCTCTGCCCTGCCGCATCTGCCACCATCCGAGCTGAGGGTGTCGTATTCGCACCCTGGTGGCCCCAGGGCAGTGGTCGTCGGATATTGATTGTGACGCGTTTGCTAGCGCGAATCGTCGTGTGCATCTCGTGCTGCCGCCCTTTCAGGAAAACCGACAGCAGTCATCCACGCAAGTCGTCCAAACTTGGTAACCATCACTGGTTTCACAGCGCACTTGCCTTGCGCAGGGATGGACGCCGCGCCGCTGATTTTCTGCATCGAGTTGTTTCGGGGGGCGCGGTAGCTGCGACTGTTTACAGAGCGCGCTTGCGCAGGGAGGGGCATCACGCGGTTAACCTCCTGCATGTTGCATGTTCCGGGGAGCGGGGCAACTTCTTGAAATCCTCGACCGAATTAGAATATTGTGCGGTGTTGGCGGCACACCTGTATCTCCTGGGCCTGGGCCATTCTGTGCGCCCCCAACGCAAAAAGGAAGAACAGGACGACGTGAGGTAGAGTATGGGGAAGATAGAGGAGAGGACCATGACGACGAGGCCAGTTCCCCCGCTCGGGCCCGGGAACGCCCCCCCCCCCCCTCCCCTTCCCCCCCCAACGCACACACGCACACAGACACACAGACACACAAACACACAGACACACACACAGACACACAGACACACACACAGACACACAGACAGACAAAGGCAGGCAGACAGACAGACAGACAGACAGACACACAGACAGGCA
>CAUYUJ010015944.1:12500-27344 GCA_963575745.1 Prorocentrum cordatum
AGGACTAGGAGGAATAGGAGGAGGGAACCGTTCAGCCGTAGCAGATCCCTCTACGTACGCGCTCTCTGCCGTAGCATCTCCTTATAGGTTTCTGCCGTCCGCGTTCTGATTCGCTACTCTCAAGCGTTCCCAGACAGTGCCGGCGAGAAGCGTGACGATAACATGGGGGTGGTGGTGGTAATGGTCGCCATCGCGAAAAACAAACACCATTATATTATCACCAAGCTTGTCTTTCGTTTGATGGCAGGCTTATCGGGCGGTGCTAAACCAGCGGTCCGATTCGGCCAGATGCATCCCCTTGCAGAGCAGCCAGCAAGGCCACGCTTCTTTCGCATCGTGCGCAGACCCAATACAGCTGGCCATCCTCTCTTCCGTGTGCGTGGCCGGCTCGGTACAGACAGCTGTTCGCACATGTTTTGGCTGTCTGATCAAGTCCCTCTTTTTTGCCCTATCTTTTTTCTTGCTGCTCCTTCTCCCCCCCCGTCCTCCCCATCCCCCCCGGAGCGCCGCCAAGGGATGACCACTGCTTGGTGGCGCTCTCTTGTGCACAGCCCACCCCCACCGCTCATGGCCCCCGCCATCTCCATGGCCCTGTTCCGGTTAGCCCTGGTTCCTCTCTCTCCTCTTCCCCTTTCTGCGCATTCTCCCCCCTGCTCCTGCTTCTTCACCCTCCGTCCGCCGTCCTCGTCCGCCTGCTCCCACCTTTCTGCCCTCTTGCTTCTCTTGTTCCTCCTCCCACTCCTTCCTCTTGCCGAGGGCTTGCCGCAGAGACCGTCACGAAGCACGGTGGAAAGGGGTCTGGCCTCCAGTGGCCAGGCTTGGGCGAGTGGTCGCTGCACCCTGCTCCACGAGAATGCCACTCGTTCTTGTCCTTCCGCCGCCCATTCTCTCTCCCTCCACCTCCTGATCTCGCCTGTTCCCCCTCCTCTTCACGCTTGTTTCCCCCCTTCGCCCCCCCCCCCTTGCCCTTGATCCACCCTCTCCCTCACTATCGCCCGGGGCGGCGGAGCTGGGGATGGGAGCGGGGGGGGGGCAGGCGGGAGGGGCGATAGGATGGGAGCGCGAGGGAAGGGGAGACGAGATCGGAGGAGGGAGGGAGGGGGGGAGGGAGGAGGAGGCGGGAGCGGAGGGAACGGAGGAAGGGGGGGAAGGGAGAGGGAGGGAGGGGGGAGCGGAGGGAGGGGGAGAGAGCGGAGGGAGCGGAGGGGGGTGGGGAGGAGGGGAAGGGAAGGGAGCGGAGGGAGCGAAGGAATGGGAAGGAGGGAAAAGGAGATGGGGGAGAGGCGGGAGGGAGGGGGACAGGTTAGGCGCGCTCGCACTATGGTGGACATCCTGCCCCTCCCATCCCTGCTGAGTTTCTCAAGGCCAGCCGAGGGGTGTCATGGATGACCTGAAACCGTCCTTGCAGCCGCTGGAAGGCTTTGTTTAGGGGGACCCCCGGATGCCGTCTTGCCTTGAGGTTCTTCAAGGCAGTCGGTCTCGCGCGTCTGGTCGCCCAGGTGACTGGACCTCTACACGGGTCTGTCAACATTGGGGACTGTCGGGTGGCGGCCGAGCCGCCACAATTGAGACAGTAAACGAAGGGGCCCGCCGTGACCGCGTGGTGGCCACGGACGAGGCCGAACGGAGGGTCATTGGAACCTATGGGCGCACAGGGCGAGGCATAGCAGACACAGGAGCAGTATCACAATGGGCAGGCTCAGAGCCAGGCAGACTGAACACAGCACCGCTAGCCCTAGGAGCGCCACCCTCGTTGCCAACACGGTCGGCGGCACGGAGGGCACTGGCCGGTTGCCTCCCAGGACGAGGAAGGAGGGGAGGCGCCAGCCGAGGAGGAGGAGGAGGAGGAGGAGGAGGAGGAGGAGGAGGAGGAAGAGGAGGAGGAGGAGGAGGAGGAGGGGAGCCTCTGCATGGCGCGGGCCATGAGTCGAGCCTCTGCAGCGCAGTCGGGGGGCACGAGGTGAGCTCCAGCCTCATCAGGGCAGCCTCAGAGGAGGCCCCAGCCGTGCATCTCGTGCAAATCCAGCGGGCGCCATCGCGAACGACTTCGTGTCTGCCCTCGACCAGCTGCACATGGTCACCAGCAGCAGGCGCACGTCGCAGCACAGGGGCCAGCTTTGCGGTCTTCGTCCGAGGGCGATCCCACAGCAGCCATCGTCCAGGCTGATAGCTTGGTTTCCGACTTGGCATCGCTTATCTTCACTGAAAGCATGCTTGCCAGCGTGGCCTGCAGCTTATGCTGCATGACGCCAATCTTGGTGAAGGAATTCGCCCACAAGTTGCAATAGAAAGCGCAGACTTGGCTGCCGTCGTGGCCGAGGTAATCGTCGACCGAGAAATGGGCGGGGCACCAGCAGCCTTGGAGCGTGTCGCGCCCCGCGCACAGCGCGAACACCCGCCTCCAAATATCCGCATACTGTCCTCGCGATCCCGTCTGCTCTGCCCCGTCCCAGACGTCGATCTCCGCCGCCAGAGAGGCCAGGTCGGTGACTACGAGCTCGGTGTAGGCCATGTGCGTCAGCGCCTGGAGGAATGCCCAGTGCTCAGCACGTCCAACAGTCTGGCTCCCAGGGAGACTGACTGCCGAAGATGGCACGACTTCGCTGATCTGGATACACGTCCATCCGCAGCGGCCGAGTTCAGGCCAGGCGGTGTCATAGCCTGAGTCGTCGTGGTACACAACTGTGGACCTGATCCTTGCGTCAGTGGACCAGTCTCCCCACCATCAAATGTTACATGCTGCCGCGGGCTTCGGCACCTGATACGGTATTATGGGCAGGCTGGTGACGATGTCGAAGCGCTTGTAGTAGATGTCGGCAGTACCGATGCTGCACCTCTCCCGAGGGCGAGCTCGCACCTGGAGGAGGTCCTCCGAGAGCGGCTCCAGGGTACTGCCCTCGTCCTGGCCAACACCGAGCCTATGGGCGCGCCCGTGGACCTGATGTCCTTTGGTGCGCGGCTGCTGTCCGGGGCAGTGTGGGCGCCATGGGCTTTACAAGTGGCCATTCGCATGCCGCTTAACGGCGTCCTGGCCAACATTGAGCACATGGGCGCGCTCGTGGAACTGATGGTCCTTTGTGTGCGGCTGCTGCCCAGGGCAGTGTGGGCACCATGGGCTCTACACTGTCCCGCGCGAGGCCCTTGAAGCAGAGCCACCGGCGGCGCCAGGATCCTGCGCACAGCCCAGTGCCATGAACTGGCGTGTTCGGGGAGGCGTCGGTTCGGCATGTTGAACCAAGATCTGTCTGCCCTGCCACTGCCGGATGCCCTCGCGGACGAGCTTGTCCACCTCCTTGGACGGAGTGCGCGGCAGCTGGACGAAGGCTCCCATGTCCGTGACCAGGACTGGGCTGGAGTGCATCGTCCAGCCGATGCGGAGCAGGCTCATCCACATGGCCGCCAGTGGCCCTCGGACTCCATGCCGGGTCGGCTATGCCTCCGGCCACTTGCCTACCAGCTTCTTCCATGCGCCCTGGAGCCAATACATCTGGAGCTTGCCATCCTACACGGCAGCGCAATACTTGCCAACAGGCGCGAGCGTAACGTCACATGGGGGCTTAAGGTATGGGGCCTTCCCGTGTGGTCAAGTGGCGGGTGCAAGAACCAGCCCCAACTCCACCTCGACCACTGCATAGGAGGACAGCCGCGTGGCGCAGTTTGGTCAGGTGCTCGTCCGTAGCGCCCGAGACCGCTGCACCATGCGCGGCCGACGGCAGTAGCCCAGTCCTCCAGAGCGCCTGGATGCGAGGCCCTGCCCTGCGCTGGAGGGCCGCTATGCGCGGCGCACTAGCCCAGAGGGGGTCCAGGCGTTTCTTGGCCACCGTGCGGATGACCCCCTTGCCGTGAGTGCCGTGGCCGAGATTTCGCACATGTAGCCGCTCGGGAAGGCGTAGCGCCCGAGCAGCCTTGCTAAAGCCCAACGTGGCCGCCGTCGTGGTGGCCATTCAGCCAGACTTGGCGACCTTGACCTCCAGGCCCAGCCGAGCCACCTCCTCTATGAAGCTCTTCGCCGCTTGGTGGAGGACCAGCGCACCTCTGCCAATGGCCTCCCCAATCCACTGCATGGTGAGGTCATCCGTTAGGCCTCGCGGCGTGAGGTCGTCGGAGATGCCCCGCAGTCGCGTCGCCGCGTGGAAGAGGAGCACCGTGAGGAGCGCCGAGCTGTGCGTGCAGCCCGCCAGGATGCTCTGGTCGGTGGCCACGGCCCGAGGCCGGTACTCACTGGCACGGACGCCCCTGTGCGTGCGGAGGTAGGCCAGCAGCTGCCAGACAGGGCGCATAAGGGGTAGCCTCGCCGCCTCGCCCCCTTCGGCAAGGGGCTGGATCAGGACATTGCCGAGGGCCTCGTGCAGGTCCAGGATGATCGAGATACTGGCCTCCCCAAGGAGGTGGGCAATCTCGGCCGAGGTGTTGTGGCCGAAGGCGAGGTCGACCGACGACGGCGAAGTTCAAAGGCCGTCTCGTGCTGTTGCTTCTGGGGCCACTGCCTGGACAGTAGCTTGCGCGCTCGCGCCCGGACCCGAACACGGGTGAGCACCAGCGCGATCAGGCGTGTGCCACCGTCGGGTTTGGGCAAGCGCATCATCACGTCGACGATGCGCTGGGACGGCCAGCAGAGGAGGACCTCACACTGCATGAAGAGGAGCGCCTGTGGTTGCAGGCCCATGTCCGAATGATGACACAGGCGACGCGGGTGCAGCTTGGACTGGCCCACGGTCGTCCAGTCGCTGAAGGTGAGGACCGCCCGCCTGATCTGCTTGCCATCCAGCAGTGGAAGACTATCCCACCAGTCCGCATCCCCAGCCAGGTTGACACACGGCGCCGCATCGGCAGACCACAGGTCCTCCTACCCGTCCATGGCTTGGTGGTGTCTACCTGCATGGTATCGTGGCCAGATCCTTCACCCCCCACCGTCCAGGCGATCCTGGAGCTTGGTGGCACGGTGTGCCCTCCTGGCTCCACCCTTGAAGGCATCGTCCGCCCACTGACGCCAACGCGCTGCCATGGCGTTGTCGTGCAGTGCTTGCTTGCCCTTGCAGCGCGTGACGATGTCCGCCATGCGCTGCTCGAAGGCCCGGTGTAAGCGCAGCTCAAGTCCAAGATCGAAGAGCTCCACCACGGCAATCGGCACGGCCTTCCACACGTGCTTGCCCTCGAGGACGCGACTGTAGAAGGCAAGGAGGGCAGCCAGATTCTTGGTCTTCCCCGACATCCGCTGGGCAGGTTCGCGCACCAGGAGCAGGATGAGCCCGGCCAAGTGAGCCCTGGCCCCAAGCCATGGCATCGCTCGGACGTGTGCATTTTTTCTCGGCGAGAACCATCGAGGAGCATCCCTGATCTTTTGGCGAAAAAACCACGCAGAAACCACACAAAACACAGGGAATGGACGTCCGAGCGATGGCGAGAAGCAGGTGCTTGGCACAGCGGGCCACCGAGGCCCATGCTGGCAGCTCCGTGGATGGGCGCAGCCTCTTGCTTGGCGGCTGCCACTTGACCTGCACCCCCTTGCTCCCAGGTGCCCCCGCTCTGCCCTCGTGGCGCTTGCGCTCCTTCGCGGCCAGCAGGGTCGCAGCTGCCGAGGGCCTCGCCCTCCGAGGTCTCGCGCAGCAGCATCCCAGCAGTCCTGCAGCGCCCGGCCCGTGTCGGCATCAAGGATGAGCTCCTGGAGCCGTTCCCGCGCCCAAGGGCGAGCGGCGGTCGCGAGCGGCCTGGCCCGACAGCAGGGAGGGCCCGCAGGCTCCGCGGGCACCCGCTTCCACGAGGCCCTGTCCGTGGGGCAGGGGCGGCAGGCAGGAGCAGAGGGGCCGCGGGACGGCGGAGGAGGGGGGGCGGCAACGACGAGGAAGCACGCGGGTTCAGACGTGTGGCCCCGCGCCGAGGCGGGAGCGCCGTGCTGAAGGACGGAGGGGAAGTCTGTTGCCAAACAATCTCCAGATGTCAAAACATGTATTAAACATGCTTTAAGCATGTAAAACAGATGTTCAACACATGTTTCGAACAGTTCCTCCTACACGTCAAACACATGCTTAAACTCAAGGATAGGACTGTTAGGGTGTCCATTGTCGTGGCATCCACACGGCCAGTGCTGCAGCGGGAGCAGCTCTTCGACACATCGAGAAAAAGGTTGTGTGCTCGAGAAGCTCACGCGGAGTGCCTCCGTAGATGTGTAGGCGCGGGGAGAGGGGCCCCGCTCGCAGAGAACGGGGGGAGAGAGGAGACCAGTACCCATACACCGCACTCACATCTACACCCCTGGGTGGGTGTATGTGCGGCCGTTTGTGCGCTGTCATGTGCGCGCATGTGCGCTGCATGTGCCAGTCATGTGCCAGGCCTGTGCGGCCCTTCTTGGATGGACGTCCTACTGTGCACGTCGTGCCCGGGCATGTGCGGGGGCATGTGCTCTGTGTTTTGATGTATCCATCATACGCACATGCACGCGCAGTCCGACGCACATGCACGCACATGCCTGCACATGCGGGAGGTGCTCGAGAATCGCAGATCTGTCATCGGCACATGCACGCACATGCCTGTGCAACCTCTCTTCGGGAGGCCGCGCGGGCCTGCACATGCACGCACATGCGGTGAAGCGCGCGGGCGCACATGCGTGCACATCCCAATGCACATGCACGCTCATGCCCTAGGAGCTGTCTGGGACCCCTGTGCCTCCAATGCCTCCTGGCCTTCGCAGAGCTAACCTGGGGCGTGCCAGGGCTTCCTGAAAGAGTTTGTTGTGCGTTTAGACTCGCCCGCTGCTGGCGGGGGCGGTTCTTCGCCCGGTTCGTGAGCTGGCGGTGGCGTGCCCTCCTAGTAAAACACTCTCCCGCGCGCCTTCTCAGCTCGGCCGGAGAAGCAGGGGTGGGGGGGGGGAGGTGGAGGGGGGGGGAGGAGGGGGGGCGGAGGAGGCGGACGCCCCCGGCTCGGCCGGCCCGCCCGCCTGTTCGGCTCGGCCAGAGGAGAAGGAGGAGGAGGAGGAGGAGGAGGAGGAGGAGGAGGAGGAGGAGGTGAGAGTTGCGAGGATGTCTCAGGCGAAAGTGGCTTGACGGCCCGAGCTCAGGGAATCTCGGAATCGCTGGCCTGGCTCGGCCACTCTGGCGAACTCGGCCTGTGCGAATACTGTGCGTACCTGTGCGGGGCATGTGCGGGACATGCAAGAATGCCGGGGCCGGCGTTCGTCTCCGGGCGCCGGCGCGTTCGCGTCCGGCCGGTTCCGCGTCCGACATGCTTTGACATGGGGTGATCTGGCCACCTTCGCCTGAGACATCCTCGCAACTCTGGTCTCGGAGATGCCCTGCCCCATGGTGGCCCGGCCACTTTCGCTTGAGACATACTCGGATTTCTGGGTTTCGAGACGCCCTGAGCTGAGGTGGTTAGACCACCTTCGCCTGAGACTTCCTCGCAACTCTGACCTCAGAGATCTCCTGCCCCATGCTGGTCAGGCCACTCCTGCCTGAGACATCCTCGCAAGTCTCGATTCCGATATGCCCCGAGCTGAGGTGGTCAGCCACTGTCGCCTGAGACATCCTCGCAACCCTGATCTCAATGATGCCCTGCTCGATAGTGTCTCGGCCCCTCTCGCCTGAGACACCCTCGGAACTCTGGGTTCCGAGACGCCCTGAGCTGAGGTGGTTCGACCACTTTCGCTTTACACATCCTCGCCCGAGATGCCCTGTGTTGAGGTGTTCAGGCCACTTTCGCCTGAGACATCCTCGCAACTCTGACTTCAATGATGCCCTGCTCCATAGTGTCTCGGCCTTTTCCCTTTGAGACCCTCGCAGCTCTGGGTTTCGAGATGCCCTGAGCAGGTGGTCAGGCCACTCCTGCCTGAGACATCCTCGCAACTCTGGGTTCCGAGACGCCCTGGGCTGAGGTGGTCAGACCACTCTCGCCAGAGACATCCTCGCAACTCTGACCTCAGAGATCTCTTGCCCCATGGTGGTCAGGCCACTTTCGCCTGAGACATCCTCACAACTCAGACCTCGGAGGTGTCCTGCCCCATGGTCGTCTGGTCACCTTGACCAGCGACATCCTCGCCACTCTGGTTTCCAAGATGCCCTGCCCCATGGTGGTCCGGCCACGCTTGCCTGAGACATCCTCGGAACTCTGGGTTGCGAAATGCCCCGAGCTCAGGTGGTCAGGCCACTATCGCCTGCGACATCTCTGCGGCATGTGCGGGCATGTGCGTCTATGCTTTCAGAGTTTTTCTTGACCGTGCATTCGACTGTGCGTCGGACGGTGTGGCATGTGCGCGCATGTGCGGCAATGCTGTTGAGGCTTTTGTATATTTGCATGGGCATGTGCATGCGACTGTGCGGCATGTGCTTGCATGTGCGGCCCCTTCCAGACCACAATTTCAAAGTGAGCACTATAGAAGTGAGCGCTATAGAACTGAGTCCGGTGTACTGGGCAGTCGTGGCAGGACGGGGAGGGGAAGAGGCGAGAGTGGAGAGGCGCTGGGGTGGGTGGACCGGACGGGGGAGAGGCGAGAGGCGAAGGGCGGTGGGGGCGGGAGGGGGAGGGGGAGGGGGGGAGCAAGGTGGGGAATGGGGGAGCGAAGGGGGGGGGGCGGCGGGGGGGGGAGGGAAGAGGGGTGGCGCGCGGGGACAGGAACGGAGGCGGGAGGCTTCGGTGGCGGAACGGGAGAGTGGACGGGAAGCGACGGAGGGGAAGGGCAACGGGCGAGGGGACGATCGCAACGGGAGGGGGGTGAGAGGTAAGTGGAAGAGGGAGCCAAGGGAACCACCCCCCAAACCGAAGCTCGCCCGGCACATGAGCTTCATGTGGGAGTCTTACGACGACCAGCTTCAGTGCATACTGCAGGTGGGCAGGGTCCAGACTGGCAAGGGCCCTTACCCCGTTCCTTCCTCTCTTACTCGTCATCCCCTGCCTCTCACGTCTTACTCATTAGCATCATCACCACCATCATCACCATCATAACCTTCGTCCGTCTCGTCGACGTCAGGATCTCCAGCGACGCCAAACAGTTCCTGATTAAGCAGTAGACAGCGTAAACTGCACAATGTAAGCAGCAATCAAGATGTCCCCGACCACAACCACACGTTTGTTTGTGCTTGCGTGTGCCCCTTGCAGTTCTGCCTTCTCCATATTTGTTCTCGGGCTGCTGCTCGCGTCGTCTCCCTCCTCTGGTTGCTGGCTTACCCATGCTCCCGTGCTGGTCTGATCCTCTTCCTTGAGTGTAGTAGCTGCCGTTGTCGCTTCCCACTGCGCCTCGTCTGTTGCTTGTCACTCTTGCACGGCTTCGTCTTCACCCTCTTCTCCTCCTCCCCGTCCTCCCCTCACGGCTGCCCCCGCGTGAGTGGCGTTGCCGCTCCTCTAGTTACGAGCGGACCCAGTGTCTCCCCACCGCGTGGGCTGGGCCGGTGCGCGCGCACGAGTCCAGAACCTCTCTGCGCCGCGACGCCGCGCGCGTGGTCGCGACGCCAAAGGCAGGGTGTGTGCGCTTGCTTTTGCCACCACACTGTTGGCACGAATCTAGGCCTCCTAGATGGGGTCGGAGTAGATGAGGTCGGAGGATCGCTCCGCATCGCCGATTCATCGCCGATCTCGATGCGGAGCCCGATTATCTTCACGCGGACGTCGTCGATGCATCGCCGATGCATCGCCGATGCATCGCCGATGTATCGCCGATGTGGCGCGATCCTCCGGTTCCATCTACTCTCATGAAGCAGATCACTACGGAACTAGCGTGTGGCACGCAAGGGGTCCTCGGGTGAAGGAGGCCGCGTGCGAGCGGGCGAGATGCCGCCCTCGCCCAAGCGCCGTGCTGGTTTCGCCTGGCAGTGCCATTCCCGCGCTGGCGCAGCGCATTCGTTTTCTCGCCGAGTCGTCGGAGCCGGAAGTGGAGCCGCGCGCGAGCGTGCGAAGTGTCTTCCTCGCCGAAGTGCAGTGCGGATTTTGCTGGAAAGTGGCTTTCTCACTCGGGCGCGGCAAGACATGTCGCTCGCCAGATCGTCGGCAGCGGAGTCGCGCGCGAGCGGGCGAACTGTCTCTCTCTCTCTCTCTCTCTCGCCCAAGCGCCACACACGTTTCGCTTCAAAGTGGTGCTCCCGCTAGGGCGTGGCATGTTTGCCGCGCGCCGACCTGTGGCCGGCGGGGTCGCGCTCGAGCCGGCGGAATGCAGCTCTCCCGCTCTGGCGCCGCGCCGATTTCGCTCGAGCGTGGCGCACCTGGCTGGGCGCGGCGCAGGCTCACGCTGCTCGCCCAGTCGTTGGAGGCGGAGTCGGAAGCGGGGCTGTGCGCGAGCGGGCGCAACGTCGCCCGCGCCTCCACGCCGCGCCCATTTCGCCTGGAAGCGGCGCGTCCGTGTTGGCGCGGCGCGCGTTGCGTTAAGTCGGGCATTGAATTTACCCCTACCGGAAAAAAGTTCAAAAGTAGTCACAAATAGTCAGGGGCAGATTTTTCAACGATCTGCGTTTTTTGGAAATTTGTTTTCCCAACGCTCCTGCGTTGGGTACTCGTTTTGGATAGAGCACTGCTGTCTCCACCTCCTTTTTCCCGCCTCCCTTCATCTCTCTTCCCTCCTCTTCTCTTCCCGCTTCCTCTCTTTTGGGGGGCTGCGATCCGCCAAATTGTCGCTACTTTCGAGGGCTGCTGGGGGGTTCAGCGGAGTGAGGCACCACCCAGACTCAGATTAGACCTCGCCATCCTCGGGGGGCTGCGATCTGCGAAATTGTCGCCACTTTCGATGGCTGCTGGGGGGGGTCACCAAACTGAGGCACCACCCAGACTCTTATTAGACCTCGCCATCCCTGGGGGGCTGCGATCTGCGAAATTGTCGCCACTTTCGAGGGCTGCTGGGGGGGTCGGCGGAATAAGGCACCACCCAGACTCAGATTAGACCTCGCCATGATCGGGGGGCTGCGATCTGAGAAGCTGTTGCCACTTTCGAGGGCTGCTGGGGGGGTGGGGGTGGCTGCGATCTGCGAAGTTGTCGCCACTTTCGAGGGCTGCTGGGGGGGTCAGCAGAATAAGTCACCACCCAAACTCAGATTGGACCTCACCATCTCTGGGGGGCTGCGATCTGAGAAGCTGTCGCCACTTTCGAGGGCTGCGAGGGGGTTCACCAGAGTCAGGCACCACCCAGATTCAGATTAGACCTCGCCATCCCTGAAAAGGGTTGCGATCTGCGAAATTGTCGCCACGTTCGAGGGCTGCTGGGGGTTCAGCGGAGTGAGGCACCACCCAGACTCAGATTAGACCTCGCCATCCCTGTGGGGCATCCATCTGCGAAACTGTCGCCACTTTCGAGGGCTGCTGGGGGTTCAGCGGAGTGAGGCACCACCCAGAATCAGCTTAGACCTCGCCATCCCTGGGGGGGCTACGATCTGAGAAACTGTTGCCACTTTCGCTGGCTGCTGGGGGGTCAGCGGAATAAGGCACCACCCATATTCAGATTGGACCTCGCCGTCTCTGGTGGGTTGCGATCTGCGAAACTGTCACCACTTTCGAGGGCTGCTGGGGGGGTTCACCAAAGTGAGGCACCACCCAGACACATATTAGACTTCGTCATCCCTGAGGGGCTGCGATCTGCGAAACTCTCTCCACTTTCGACGCCTGTTGGGGAGTTCGCCAGGGTGGGGCACCACCCAAACTCAGAGTAGACCTCGCCATCCCTGGGGGGCTGCGATCTGCGAAGTTGTCCCCTGTTTCGAGTGCTGCTGGGGGGTCGGCGGAATAAGGCACCCCCCAGACTCAGATTAGACCTCGCCATCCTCGGGGGGCTGCGATCTGAGAAGCGGTCGCCACTTTCGAGGGCTGCTGGGGGGGGGGCAGTGGAATATGGCACCACCCAGACTCTTATTAGACCTCGCCATCCCTGGGGGGCTGCGATCTGCGAAATTGTCGCCACTTCCGATGGCTGCCGGGGGATTCACCAACGTGAGGCACCACCCAGAATCAGATTAGACATCGCCATCCCTGGGCGTCTGCGATTTGCGAAATTGTCGCCGTTTTCGAGGGTTGTTGGGGGGTTCACCAGAGTGAGGCACCATCCAGAACCAGATTAGACATCGCCATCCTCGGGGGGCTACGATCTGAGAAACCGTTGCCACTTTCGAGGTCTTCTGGGGGGTCCAGCGGAGAGAGGCACCACCCAGATTCAGATAAGGCCTCGCCATCTCTGGGGGGCTGTTATCTGAGAAACTGTCGCCACGTTCGAGGGCCGCTGGGGGGTTCAGCGGAGTGAGGCACCACCCAGACTCAGCTTAGACCTCGCCATCCCTGGGGGGGCTACGATCTGAGAAACTGTCGCCACTTTCGCTGGCTGCTGGGGGGTCAGCGGAATAAGGCACCACCCAGATTCAGATTGGACCTCGCCGTCTCTGGTGGGCTGCGATCTGCGAAACTGTCACCACTTTCGAGGGCTGCTGGGGGGGTTCACCAAAGTGAGGCACCACCCAGACACATATTAGACTTCGTCATCCCTGAGGGGCTGCGATCTGCGAAACTCTCTCCACTTTCGACGCCTGTTGGGGAGTTCGCCAGGGTGGGGCACCACCCAAACTCAGAGTAGACCTCGCCATCCCTGGAGGGCTGCGATCTGCGAAGTTGTCGCCAGTTTCGAGGGCTGCTGGGGGGTCGGCGGAATAAGGCACCCCCCAGACTCAGATTAGACCTCGCCATCCTCGGGGGGCTGCGATCTGAGAAGCGGTCGCCACTTTCGAGGGCTGCTGGGGGGGGGGTCAGTGGAATATGGCACCACCCAGACTCTTATTAGACTTCGCCATCCCTGAGGGGCTGCGATCTGCGAAACTCTCTCCACTTCCGATGGCTGCCGGGGGATTCACCAAAGTGAGGCACCACCCAGAATCAGATTAGACATCGCCATCCCTGGGCGTCTGCGATTTGCGAAGTTGTCGCCGTTTTCGAGGGTTGTTGGGGGGTTCACCAGAGTGAGGCACCATCCAGAACCAGATTAGACATCGCCATCCTCGGGGGGCTACGATCTGAGAAACCGTTGCCACTTTCGAGGTCTTCTGGGGGGTCCAGCGGAGAGAGGCACCACCCAGATTCAGATAAGGCCTCGCCATCTCTGGGGGGCTGTTATCTGAGAAACTGTCGCCACGTTCGAGGGCCGCTGGGGGGTTCAGCGGAGTGAGGCACCACCCAGACTCAGCTTAGACCTCGCCATCCCTGGGGGGCTGCGATCTGCGAAATTGTCGCCACTTTCGAGGGCTGCTGGGGGGCCTGGGGGGCTGCGATCTGCGAACTTGTCGCCACTTTCGAGGGCCGCTGGGGGGTGTGCGGGGCGCGCGGGCCGCCCGCAGACTTGGCGGCGCGCCTTCGAGTGTTCAGATTCTGCATTGCAGAGCGCAGGAAGGAAGCAGGGGAAGTGGCGGGCGAGCTAGGCTTCGCTCGCTTTTCTGCACTCACTAGACGCCGGTTTAGTCACATTGTCGAGCGCCGCGGCGTCATGGCGCAGGCAGCGTGGCACTTTTATAGTGTATGACCGACAGAAGCAAAACTCTTCGACCTCCTCCCGTCACTTGCGTCGTCGTCCTCTGCCCTCTGCCACCTTCCCTCTGCTGCTGCCGCGGTGACGGTTCGGCCCCCCGCGCGCCCTTCTCCTGCCCTTCGTTCCCGCCCCCATGTCCTCCACAAACCTGGGCCCTCGCTCCTCGTCCTTCTGTTGTTGTCCCGTGAATCGTGCCACGTGAGCGCGCCCCGTGTAGCTTTCACGCAGCATATAACGACGCCTGCGCTGTCATTGTCCTGGCAAGTTTGGGCCACTTCCTCTCGCCAGTTGATGCACATGGGCTCGGTCCGCCGCAGGGTATTTTGTCGATGTCTCCTTTTCCATTGCAGCACCTCCCTGCAGGAGGACATGCCCGACGGAAGCGTCGTGCCCTCGCCGGTCCCGTCGCAGACTCGGGAGCCGCGCGCGGCTCGGGCCGCGGGGTGCTCTCGCCGAGGCGCCGCGCAGCGGTGCCCGGGCCTCCGGGCCCCGCCCCTGCGCGGCCCGCGCCGTGCCCCCTCGCCACGGCGGCGCGGCAGCGGGGCCGCTGGCGCGCGAGCGCGCTCCGCTCGCTCGGGGGGGGCGGGGGCGCGCGCAGGCGCCGATTGCCGGCGGTGCCAGCGTCGAGAGAGGCTTCCGTCTGCGGGCGAGGGGCGCGGGAGCGGGCGGGGGCCTCTTTGGCGCGGCCGAGGCGGCGGGCTCGGGCCCTGCTCCTGCCCCCCTGCGTGCGCTGCCGTCCGTATCGCCGTGCCTCCTCGGTGTAACGCCTGGCGTGGGTGGATTGGCTGGCGCTGGCTTTCCCGAGGATTTTCTCTGGTGCTTCTTGTCGGCGCCCCGTCGTCCGAGTTCGGTTTGTTCGATGTTGCTGCCCTGCGTGCGCGCTTCGTCTTCTTCTTCTTCTTCTGAGGCGTGCCCCGTGGATGACTGCGTGCCCAACCGCGATGTCCCCCCGCCTCCTTGCTTTCCTCCAGAATGCCTTATTCGAGGACCGGCCTGCGCACCCTTCCCGCCCCCTCAGGCCACCGCCCCCTGGGAGAGGCAGGCAGGGGCGTGCCACGCGCGCCGTCGCCCCCGTTCCGTCCCTCCGGCTGCCCCTCAGGCGCCCCATCCTCGCCCCTGTCTCAGGCCCCCAGATGCCAGGACTCAGACCAACCAGGACATTGGCAAGTCGGGGAAACGACACCCTTTCCCGCAAAGTCAGGTTTGGTCGCACATCGCAGATTTGTTCTGCTGCGCTGCAGGGCTCGGGCCTGTGTCTGGGTCTATAGAAAGGGGTCGTGCAGGCGTTTAGGGCCTGTGCCCGGGTTTATTCCGGCAGTGTTGCAGTGCAGTTTTTTTCTGGTGCCGCATGCTGGAACAAGTTGTTTCCAGGG
>CAUYUJ010015944.1:27444-44944 GCA_963575745.1 Prorocentrum cordatum
GGAGGAGGAGGAGGAGGAGGAGGTGGTAGGAGGAGGAGGAGGAGGGCCGGGCCATGAACTTCGGCTGCGCTCAAAGAGTGAGCTCTCGCCGCCGCGGCCTCTGCCGAGCCGGGCCGCGTGCCCGCGCACGCAGGCCGCCACCGGCTGCACCGTACTGGCGCGCAGCGGCCGGGAAGCCTTGAGTCGGGCCTGTCCCCCTACAGGGGGATTTTCGACGAAAAAAAGAATACCACCAACATAGTCAACCAATTATCCAAAAATAGTCTGGGGACTATTTTTGGAGTATTTTTTGGCCTTTCTGGGGTATTTTTGGGGTACTTGTTATTCTTCGTCGAAAATCCCCCTGTAGGGGGGACACGCCCGACATAAAGGAAGCCGCGCACCAAAAAACCCCTCTTGCCGAGGGTCGACTAGGCGTGAGAGTGACCTTTCGCCGGAGTGACCTCTGGTGCGGGCACAGACGGGTCCCCAGATGGCTGAACACGAAGCAGGAGCAGCGGCTTGCGCGCCGAGGTTTGGCCCCCCCGCGGCCCACAGGAAGCCGCGCACCAAAGGTCACTCTTACCCAGGGTCACTCTTGCGTGTAGCCGAGAGGGTCAAGTCTTCGGCAGCAAAGTGGTGGGAGCCTGGTATACCCTCTTAACTATTCCGTCTTCGGTGTCGGTTGGCGTCGACTTAGCGCCTGGGAGTCGATGAGATAGCGCCGATTCAGCGTCGGTTAGCGTCGATTTAGCGTCTGGGAGTCGATGAGATAGCGCCGATTTAGCGTCGGCTAGCGTCGATTTAGCGTCGATCGGCGTCGACTAGCGTCGAGTTGCGTCGATTCGCAAGGGCCGACAATATGGTTTGGGAGGCTCCCATGAGTTGCTACCGAACACTTTCACGTGCAGCCGAGAAATCTTGCCGGATGTCATGGCCCCCTCTTCTCCTTTCCATGCGTCCCGTGCCCCCCCCCCCCTCGTCCGCGCACGTGCAATCGGCCATGGATTGCGAAACCCCTCTTATTCCTTTTCTTATTCCTCCCCTTGTTCTTCTTCTTCTTCTTCTTCTTCTCTTCTTCTTCTTCTTCTTCTTATCCTTCTTCTTCTTCTTCTTTCAATGCGTCCCGTGCCCCCCCCCTCGCCCGCGCCCGTGCATCCGGCCATGGCCTGCGAAGCCATGGCCTGCGAAGCCCCTCTCTCTATGGGCCGCCGCCGACGTGCACGCCTCCGCGTGCGCCCGCTCTGGGCCCGAAAGGTGGGCCTGGCCAGGCTCGGTGAGGTGGAGGAGGAGGAGGAGGAGGAGGAGGAGGAGGAGGAGGAGGAGGAGGAGGAGGAGGAGCGCCCCCTCCCTGGAGCTCAGCTGATGTTGAAACCCTACCCTGGGTCTCCGAATAGGCGTGGGGGGGGTACCCCCCCGAC
This sequence comes from Prorocentrum cordatum, assembly GCA_963575745.1. Classification (NCBI taxonomy): domain Eukaryota; class Dinophyceae; order Prorocentrales; family Prorocentraceae; genus Prorocentrum; species Prorocentrum cordatum. The sequence goes on from CAUYUJ010015944.1 coordinate 28,845, forward strand.
GGGGGTCAGCCTCACCTCGTCCTCGCTCCGCGACGGGGGTCGGAGCGCCGTCGGCGCGCGGTGGCTGCCCGCAACGGGGGATCGATGTGGGGCTGCCGGCGGGGGCGACGCCCCCCCCCCCCCAACGCTTATTGAGAAACTCGGAGTAGATTTGGGTGTGTTGGTTTCCCAGTTTTACCTTTGCGGTCTTCGGCCAACCAGAACGAGACGCCTCGGCAGCCCCGAACGGACACGACCTCGGCAGTGCAGCACGGAGCCGAGCCGAGAGCGGCGCGCACGAGGGCCCCACAGCGAAACAACGTGAGCGCCCCCGAACGGAAGCAAGAGCGTAGATTCTGAACACGGAGCAGGCGCCCCCCCCCGCCGTTCTTTCAACATCATCCGCGCCCCCGAGCGCCCAAGGTCGGCGTCTCCCTCACATACTTATACTGTATGTGCGTCGCCCCCCCGGGGGCGATGCGCGCACCGAGAAATCTTATGATATATATATATATATGTATATATATATGCATATATCGGAGGTTGGGGGGTGAGATCGAAGTGGAACGGAGAGCCCCCCTACCGGGAAATCGATTTCGGTTTCGTGTTCGTGCGTGCCGTGCGGGCGAGGCGAAGCTGCGTGGGCGGGCGAGAGAAAGTCTCCTGTGGCTGAGGCGCGGCCGGACCAAATGATTCCCTTCCGGGCGGCCGGGGCCCCGCGGTGTCCCGCCGGTGTCCCGCTGGTGTCCCGTGTGGCTGAGGCGCGGCCGGACCAAATGATTCCCTTCTGGGCGGCCGGGGCCCCGCGGTGTCCCGTCGGTGTCCCGCGGTGTCCCGCGGTTTCCCGCGGTGTCCCGCGGTGTCCCGCCGGTGCCCCGCGGTGTCCCGCGAGGATGATGATGATGAGATGATGATGATGATGATGATGATGATGATGATGATGATGATGATGATGATGATGGTGTCCCGATGGTGATGATGATGATGATGATGATGTGGATGATGGTGTCGATGATGATGATGATGATGATGATACTGTCCCGATGATGAGGATGATGATGCTCATGATGATTATGTTGATGATGATGACGATGATGGTGTCCCGATGATGATGGTGATTCCGATGATGTTGGTGATGATGATGTTGATGCAAATGGTGTCCTGGCGATAATGATGTTGATGATGATGATGTTGATGATGATTATGGTGTCCCGATGATGATGCTGATGATGATGATGGTGATGATGATGGTGATGCTGATGATGTCCTGATGATGACAATAATGATAATGACGATGTTGATGATGATGTTGCTCATGATGATGATGGTGCCCCAATGATGATGTTGTTGATGATGATGTCGATGATGATGATGATGTGATGATCCTGATGATGATGGTGTCCCGAGGATGATGACGATGTTGATGATAATGTCGATGATGAGAACGATGGTGATCATGATGGTGTCCCGATCATGATGATGATTATGATGATGCTGCTGATGATGATGACGATGACTGTGTCTGGATGATGATGATGATGTTGATGATCAGATGATGATGGTGATGATGATGTTGCCCCGATGATGATGCTGACGTTGATGATGATGTTTATGATGATGATGTCCCGATGATGATGATGCTGATGATGATAATGATGCTGATGATGATGATGATGATGATGATGATGATGACGGTGCCCTCATGATATGATGATGACGATGTTGGTGATGATGTTGATGTTGATGATGTTGATGATGAGGATGATGCTGATGATGATGATGATGATGATGATGATGATGATGATGATGATGACGTTGCTTGTGAGAGCGATTGTGATATCGATAGTGAGATCGATAGTGAGACCGAATGTGAGATCGATTGTGTGATCGATTGTGATATCGATTGTGAGATCAATTGTGAGATCGATCGAATGAGATAGATCGAGTGAGATCGATTGTGAGATCGATCGAGTGAGATCGATCGAGCGAGACCGATAGTGAGATCGATACTGAGATCGATAGTGAGACCGATCGAGTGAGACGTTGGTTCCCCCCCCCCGAACCTCCTTATCACCCGAAGGGTGGTCGTATAGGTATGTATGTATATATATATATATATTATATATATATATATATATATATGCGTCGTGGCGGGCGCTTCCTGGCCACGCCGCTCGGGAAACGACATACTACCAGGAGGGGAATACTACATGTTCGGGTCGGACGCGCGCGCCTCCCAGGAGAACGCATAGTACCAGTTTGTGCTTGTGCGCCCCACAGGGGGCCGACCGCTTCTCGCGCGAGCTCGGCGAGCGCCGCCTGTGGGCGGTGTTCCCGCCCGTCGTCACCTCCGACGGCACCTGGCCCTCGGCCTCGCCCTCGGCAGGCCCGGGCGCGGCCCCGGGCCCCTCGCGGCGTCGTGGGGCTGCGGGGCTCCCCTGGAGCCCCCCACGAGGCCCTGCTGCTCGCGGCGCCCTGGCCGCCCTGGCCGGCGCTTGCTGGTTTTCCCCTTTTTGGGGCCTCCTGGGCACTCCTCGTCGCCACCGCTGGATTCGCCTCGAGATCCTGGTCAGAACGCACCCTGGGGAGCAGCGGTATCGGTGCTTCATAGTTTCCCCAAGATCGGGGCGGCCGTTCCCTCGACCAGACTCGCGTAAGAGTGACCTTTCGCTGGAGCGACAGTTGCTGCGGGCTCCTTGGGGCCCCCCGAGCGCTGAAAACGCGAAGCGGCAGCAGCGGCTGGCGCGCCCAGGTGTGGCCCACCCCGCGCCCCCCGTACAGCCGCGGACCAAAGGCCACTCTTGCCGGGGGTCACTCTTTGCGTCTGGCCGATCCCTGCTCGTGTGGGCTCTCCTGGGTCTTTTTGTGGCCTCCGGGGAGGCCCGGGTCATGACCCGAGCGGCCGCCGGAGACCCGAGTCGTGACCCGAGAGCCAGGCGACGAAGATCCTCGCCGCCCCCGCCGCCGCTAACCTGGAGGAGGAGGAGGAAGAGGAGGAGGAGCAGGGGAGGAGGTGGAGGAGGAGGAGGAGGAGGAGGAGGAGGAAGAGGAGGAGGAGGAGGAAGAGGAGGAGGAGGAGGAGGAGGAAGAGGAGGAGGAGGAGGAGGAAGAGGAGAAGGAGTAAGCGGGGAGGAGGAGGCATGGCCGGCCTGGGCTGGACGAGAGCTGGATAGCGCACGTGGCCGCGCGCCGTTTTCCAGCGCTCGGCCCCTGCCTGAGATGCGTTTTTCGCCGGCCCTCTGCACGTGGATGCAGCGCGTGGCCTACGCGTGGTCGACGGGTGAATCCAGCCGTGTGTGTGTGTGTGTGTGTGCGCTTGTCCGACTTGCTCCGCCTCGTCGCCGCGCGTGAGGCCGCGGTCGCTTTGCCCGCCGCCTCGACTCCCACCGGCCAGGCTGCCGCTCTTCTGCCCAGTGAGTGGCCGACTCCCCACTGCCCCGCGAGGGGCCGACTGGCCAGCGCGCGCGCGGCCCCCGCGTGCGTGTCTGACGGTGTGGCGCTGCACCCATCAGCTGACGCTCGAGATGCACAGATGTTCGCGACGATTCCAGACGCAGGGGAACACCACTACAGAGAAACATGAGTTCCATGTCAACGCTGCCCTACAATCTAGCAGTCATGCTGCGTCGACCTCGTATCCCGCAACGCATGACGCCGCTCATGTGAAAGTCGTGTGCGCGTTTTCAGTTCTTAGTCGCCGATCGCCTTCGCAACAGAGTTCAAGCGCCTCGTCATGACGTGGTCGTTACATGTGCGGCATCCGCGCGGATCTGTGCCGAGGTGTTGCGGCGCTATGCCGGATGCTGTACGGAAGTCATCATCGGCATTTTGCAAGCGGAGGAGGAGCAGCAGCAGGAGGAGTGATGAGGCAGATGAGGAGCTTGTGAGCAGGAGGCTCAGGTGGATAAGGACGACGCAGAGAAAACAATACATCAAATGTGGTGCGGGCGATGAAGAGGCGGCGGAGGAGGAGGCGCCAGGGCAGATGCGAGGATAATGCGGCGGAGGACGAGGAGGAGGAACAGCAGTTGGACACTTACGGCATAAGTGATAATCACAAGCGCACATGAACATGACAAGAGGAGAGAGAAGGAGAGAAACACAAACAGAAGAGCACACGAACAATTCAGCAATTAATCATATCCACGAGGCGCAGGCGGTGGAGGAGGAAGAGTAGTAGGAGGAGGAGGAGGAGGAGGAGGAGGAGGAGGAGGAAGAGGTGCTGGTGGTGGTGGTGTTGGTAAAGAGGAAGCAGGAATATTTTATTTTAAGCGGATATGGATTGAGTGGAGGAAGAAGAAGAGATGGAGGAGGAGGAGGAGGAGGAGGTTGAGGAGAAGGAGGAGGAGGAGGAGGAGGAACGAAAGGAGGGATAAAGGAGAAGGAATAATATTATGAGGTAGGATTAAGAGGAGAAGGGAGCGATGAGATGATGTATGGATGTGAGTGTATGGTATGAGGCAATAGGATGGATGATGAGTGATGATGATTTAGGAGGTATGTAGTAGTGATGAGGGTAGTAGGGAGTAAGCTATGGTCTAGCAGTAGGAGGTGATGAGGATGAGGAGTAAAGAGGAGGATATGGATGATTAGTGGAGGAATGAGGGAACAGCGGCATCAGTGGCGGCAGCGGCTGCGGCTGCCGCCGCGGAGCAGCAGGGCGGCGCGGAGGGCGTTCGGCCCGCCCGCCCCACCTGGGATCACTCGCCCCCTCCCAGGCTTTTTTTTTTTTTTTTTTCTGCTGCTGCTGCTGGCCCCCCAAGCCTCCCTTCTTCCTCCTTCCGCCCCCGCTCCTCGTCATCCCCCCTCCTCCGCTGCTCGTCCTCGCCCCTCCTCGTCTCGCTTTTTTCGCCACCCTCCCTGCTCCTGCTCCTCCTCCTCCTCCTTCCTCCTCCTCCTTCTCCTCCTCCTCCTCTTCCTCCTCGTTCTCCTCCTCTCCTCCCCCTCCTTCTCGTTCTCCTCCTCCTCCTCCTCCTCCTCCTCCTCCTCCTCCTCCTCCTCCTCCCCCGCCTCCTCCTGCCCTGAGGCAGGAAAAAACAACAACGCCTCCCGTCGTGATTTTCACGCCTCGAGGAGGTCCCGATCCCCGATCCTCCGCCCCTCTCGCGCCATGCTCGATCTCCCCCGCCCCTCGAGCCTTTTTTCGCGGCTTCTCGTCCGCAGCAGGTCGCTGCCCGATCGTATTTTCTCGATCCTCGACTCCTCGACGTCTCCTCGACCTCTCCTCGACCTCTCCTGGACATCTCCTCGAGCCTCCTCGAGCCTCCCTGGCCCCCCTCGACGCCCGCGGCCTCAACGTCTCCTCGAGCCTCCTCGAGCCTCCTCGACGTCCGCAGCCTCGGCGCTTCCTCGCGCCTCCTCGACGCCCGAGGCCTCGCCGACCCCGGGCGCGCTCCGCGCGCGCCCCCTCCGCGACGGCGCGCATGGCCGAGGCCAACGCCGGCGACGACCTGGTCTGCGGCCGGCAGGCCGCGCCGGTCAGCCCGCACGCCTCGTTCCGGGACCGGAGCCTGCCGCGCCCACAGCGCGCGCAGATCTGGGCGCCCGAAATGGGTACGGAGAGAATGGGTACAGTGCCCAACAGCAGTTGCTATTCCTTTTGAACAGGATTCGCTGTCCACGCCGCCGCGGCCTGTGTCCATTCGAGGCAGAAGGCCGCCTGCCCAACAGCGGCCGCTGTTGGCTTGGGACAACCTTTGCTGTTGGGCATTGTGCCCCTTCTTTTCGTGACGCCCGCCGCCCGCTCGCCCCGATCCATCCGGGCTCAAGTCGGGCCTGTCCCTCCACAGGAGGGGGTGGGAGGTGCGACACCAACACCACCACGGGGGGCCTGGACTTGAGCCTGGATGTGCAGGGACATGCCCGACGTGAGCCTGGATGGATCTAGGGGAGCAAAAAGTGGCATAAACATAAAAACTCGGAGGTCCGTGCGGATTTCTCGGATCGGCGCTGGACCCCCCTCCCTGGCGCGCGGAGCGCGCCAGGGGCGGCGCCGGAGGCGCCGCCGGAGGGCCCCAGCGCCGATGCGAGAAATCCGCGCGGACCTCCGAGTTTTCATGTTTATGCCACTTTTTGTTCCCCTAGATCCATCCAGGCTCAAGTCGGGCATGTCCCTCCGCAGGAGGAGGCGGGAGATGCGGCACCAGCACCACCAGAGGGGCCACCTCCAGCGAGGAGGTCCACGAGGCCTCCCCGAGCTGGAGGCGGGGGATGTCTCGAGCGAGAGGGGAGGACCACACCACCAGGGAGACCCCCCTTGCTCCTCGCATCTCCTCGCCCTGGTGGTGTTGGTGTCGCCTTTCCTTGTTCCGATGCAGGAGGAATATTCAAAAATAGTTTCAAAAAATAGCCTGGGGACGATTTTTGGGGTCCTTGCGGCTATTCGTCTATTTTTTGATATCTTTTGGTTTTTCGTCCAAAATTCGCCTGTAGGAGGACACGCCCGACCGAAATCTAGGCCTCCTGCAGTGGAGTCCCATGCCAAGAAGCACCCTGCTTGCCTCCAGGGTGCCCTGGGTTTCTTGGGTTGCGATGGTTTTGCTCTGTAGCCCGATTTCCTTGACGTCGACGTCGCCGACACATCGCCGTCGTCGGCGATGCGGCGCGATCCTCCGACCCCCTCTACTCCGACCCCATCTCAGAGGCCTCTAATCAAGCCGACTGTGTGGCCCTTCACGGGAGTCGCAGAGAGTTCCCAACTGCCTTGCGGTTTGGGGGATTTCGTTGGATTTGGTCGACGTCCGAACGACATCTGGACGACATCTGGACCACATCTGGTCGAAGCCTGGAGGAAATCTGGTACGGAACTCCTGCTGACGTCGAGTCCTTCGTGGGGCCGCGGAGGCCCACAGAGGCTTCCCACGAAGGCTCACACAGAGCCGAGTCATCCAATCCGGACGCCAGAGGGAGTTTTAGGAGGGTCTCGAGTGCTTCAGCTTCGAGGTTTTTTCGAAGGTTTTCGTCGGTTCTCGGCGGTCTTCCAGCCTCGGGATTCTCTCCAGCGGCTGGGCCTCGCCGAAAGCGTGCCGGGGGGGCCCGGATCGTCGCGAACGGACGCCGGGGAGCCGAGTTTTTTGACCCGAACACCAGGGGAGTCACAGGAGGAAAAGGTACCGATGCCGCTACCCTTCCCTCGTTTTCGCCTTTGCGGGCCTCCGGGGAGGCCCTCGTCGCCACGGCTGGATTCGCCTCGAAATCCTGAGGACGCACCCGAGGAGACACCCAGGGTGTAGCGGTGTCGACGGCACCTTCTAGTTTCTCCACGATTGTCCCGATCAAGCCGAGACATCCAGTCCAGACAATGCGCAATAGTGTGGCGCATTGACGATTAACTAGCCTGGCGAAGGACCCAACCATATGCAGTTGTGAGTACCGTCGTTGTATGCACCGCTTTCGGAGGAGCTCCCTGTCGGGCCACGGAATGTGCGAGGGGTGTGCCAAAATGGGTGCGTTGGGAGCATGCGAACGCAGCCATTGGGGCCGTCGGTGGAGCTCCCTACGGGGTCACGGAACGTGCGAAGGGCGTGCCAATATGGGTGCGGTGGGCGCATGCGAGCGCAGCCATTTGGGCCGTCGGTGGAGCCCCCCATGGGTCCACGAAGCGTGTGAAGGGTGTGCTAAAATGGTGCGGTGGGCGCATAATTACGAGCGCGGCCACTGGGGCCGTCGGTGGACCTTCCTATGGGGTCACGAAGCGTGTGAGGGGTGTGCCACAGCGGGTGCGGTGAGCGCATGCGAACGCAGTCACTGGGGTCGTCGGTGGAGCTCCCCATGGGGCCACGGAACTTGTGAGGGGTGTGCCAAAATGGTGCGGTGGGCGCCTGCGAATGCAGCCACTGAGGCCGCGGACGGGCCTCCCTTCCTGTGGGGGCCACGACGCGTGTGAGGGATGTGCCGAAGCCGGTGCGGTTGGGGGCGCGCGAGCGCCGCCGCCGCGGGGGCTGTCTTTTTGCCCGGCCCGCGCGGCGCTCGCTGCGAGCACCGCCCGCTCGAGGGAGCCCCGCCCACGGACCGCCCACTGCGGCGGCCCATCGCGGAGCTCTGCGGGCGCCGTGCGCACATGGGCGCCCCCCGCGTTGGGCAGCCTCGGGGCCTTCAGGCGACGCAGCCCGCTCGAGCCCTCGCCGACGTGTCCGAGAGGACAAACTTTTGATTCGCGGGTCGAGAGCGCACCTCTTCCGGTCGCAGCTTAGCGGGCCGCGCACAGCTTGAATCAACAAAGAGGGGCGGCAGAAGGAGGGGCAACCGAGAGGACCAACACACACGCGCACCACCGCTGAGAAGCACGCCCCGCTGGGAGTCAGGGGCGAGGTGCTCCAGCGGCTTGCTGGGACTTCGGCTCCGGTCCGTCTCTGGTGTGCCTGACCCTGCGCCTGCGGGCGCGCAAGGAAGGGCCAGCCTCAGGCTGGCACGCGCCACAGAGCTGCCTGTGCTTGCCGCGCTGGACCCTGGCGTAGCACCAGCACCGCCTGCAGATCCTCCATCCGTTCACCGTCTCCAGGTCGTTGCTGTCCGTGATGCCCTCGGCGCTCGTACCGTGGAGCCCTCCAGCCGTCGCCATGGCCTCGGCGGCCTGCCACCCCCTCTCACGGCTCCCCGCCCCGAGGCTGGGGCAGGGTCCTTCGCCTGACAGAGGCGGTTCAGGGGCGAGTTGGCTGACGAGCTGGCGCCAGCGGAGGAGGCAGCGGCCTCGACCATCCCCCAGCCTCGTCGCCGCCGCCAGGGCGATGGCCACTGCGCTCGCAGCCGGCAGGGCCGAGACGCCAGGCTTCCGCTTGACCCCGCTGACGTCTGGGGCGAAGGCCTTGACGTTGCACTGGTGCGAGAACAGCATTTTGAACCCCTGCTCCGACCAGGCCGTGCGCAGGCAGCGCCTGCACTGGTAGCCGCCGTTCTCGATCTTGATGGGTTGTGCTTCGTCGCGCTGAGGGGGGCGGGCCCTTCCTGACCTCCATGTGGCGATCGTTGAAGTCAGCGCGCAACTGGCCCGCCTCGTTGCCAGCACCACCCAGCGGACCACCCCGTCCAAGGTGGGCGCCCTGTGCTCGCGGGGCACGCGGGCCCCCTCTGCCGCCCTTGAAGGTGCCCGCCACGACTGTCGCGCACCTGTCGGCATCCGTGTTGCCGCGGCGATCGCGCCTCGTGATGGTCCCTTCTCGCTGAAGTCCTTGGCAGTGGCGTGCGCCTTGGCCTTCTTGATGTTGAGGCCGCTCTCGCCCAGGCCCGCCGAAGTCGTCGAGCGCCCTCCATATTCGCCTCCGCGTGGATCCCCATGCCGAAGTGGCCTCGGTGTTGCCCTCGCGGCCCCTCTCCAACATGCCCTTGGTGACGCAGGACGCGTCGAAGGCCACCGTGTTGGGCGGGAGCGAGTGCTTCAGCAGGACCTGCAAGCCCAGCAACCTCGCCCCGTCGACAGACTGCATTGGGCCTGGGAGCGGCGTGCCCAGGGCCCTCGTGCTGCGCCTCCTCTGGCGACCTGATAGCCACCCCCTCTGCCCATTGGAACGCAGGCATCCCTTTCTCCCAGATCACTCTGGCCAGGGTGCATCAGGGCTCGATGGTGGCTGCGAAGATTGGGTCGAAGGTCTCCGCGCTGCCCAGCATCAGGCACACCGCGAGCGACTTGCCTTGCGGCCTTGTCTCGATAGCGTTCCTGAGGACCGCCCTCGGCTGCCTGAGCGCCGTTCCGTTGAGCCCTGCGCTGTGGATGCCGCAGAGCAGGCTCGGGGCCACAACTGCGGAGGCCACCTCGGCAGCCGCACCTCGCCCGCGACGGAGCTTAGGCAGCCTGCGCCAGCGAGGGTGCGTCCGCTTCTTGGCCCCAAGAGGAGCTCCACAGAGAGCGGTACCCATCACGCTGCACTTAGAACTGCACATGGTTGGGCCCTTCGCCAGGGTAGTGCTTTTGCCTGGTCTCGGGCGCCCCGCCGGCCCCCCTGTGGGACTCTTCTGGCCCCTCTCTCTCTCTCTCGTCGCTATAGAACCCCCGAGCGAAGCGCCGTCAGGGAACGAAGCCCCTGCAGCCATTGCGGCTCGACCGAGGCTCGAGGCCCTCCGCCCCGGCCCAGGAGCTGCCCGCCGCGGCCGCGGCGGAGGCGCCCCGCCGCCGCGCGCGGCCATGGAGGCCCCGGGCACCGCCGCCGCCGCCGGCCGCGGCGCCTCCGAGGGCCCCGACGCGCGGGCACGGCCGCTGCCGCCTGCGGCGAGGCCCCTCGTCGTCGTGACCGGCGGGGGCTCTGGCATCTCGAGGAAGGAACGCACACGACAAACTTTGAACTTTTGGCGCTCCGCGCGGGTTTCTCGGATCCGCGCTGGGCCCCCCTGGCGGCGCTAGGCGGCGCCGCCCCTCGCGCGCTCCGCGCGCCAGGGAGGGGCGCCCAGCGCAGATCCAAGAAGTCCGCGCGGAACGCCAAGCATTTCTGTTTACGGCGTTTTTTCTTCCTCGAGCATCGGCCGGGCGCTCGTGCTGCACTTCGCCAGCGACCCCTCGGTGCGGCGCGTGGTCACCTGCGGCCGGCGCGCGGAGGCGCTGGAGGCCACGCGGGCGGCGTCGCCCCGGAGGGACGTCATCACCGTCGTGCGCTGCGACATCGCCTCGGAGGAGGGCCGCCGGAAGCTGCTGGCGGCCGTCCCGCAGGACCTGCCGCTGCGGCTGCTGGTGCACAACGCCGCCATCGGCGACCCGGCGCCGCTGGAGTCGCTGGCCGTGGCGCACTTCGAGGAGTCCCTGCGCGTCAACGTGGTGGCGCCGCTGGCGCTCACCCAGGCGCTCCTGCCGCTGCTGCGCGGCGGCGGCCGCGTGCTGCACCTGGGCACCTCGGTGGCGCACACCCCGCAGCGCGCCACCGCCACCTACGGCGTCACGAAGGCGGCCTTCTTCCGGCTCTACCAGCAGCTGAATGCCGAGGGGCTCGGCGTGCCTTGTGGCTCGCTGTCCCCCGGCCTGGTCGATACGGAGGGGGTGAGGGACCACGTCGCCAAGGCGAGGGCGCTCGACCTCCCCCACGTGGCGTTCTTCGACCGCGCCTTCGAGGCGGTCGGCGCGGCGCGCATAGAGGGGGGTGGCGACAGCGGGGGCGACGGGGCTTCTAAAAAGGCGGCAGCCTTCTTAGCAGGGCGGCCTGGAGGCTGCCAAGAAGCTTTCTTAGAGGCCATCGGGTCCTTGTAAGAAGGCCTTTATCCTTCTTAGATAGACCCCCCCCGCCTTCTTCAAGAGGCCGCCTCTTTTGCGCCACACCCCGTGGGCGCGGCGACAAGGCGGGGTGGACTACCCCGGAGGCGGAGCTGATGGCGTTCGTCGACCACCTGCTCGGCCTGGACGAGGAGACCTTCTTCGGTAGCAAACCATGGGAGCCTGGTGTATTCTTTTAATTCCGTTTTTAGCGTCAATGCGCGTCTGGGAGTGGATGCGATGCGTCAATTAGCGTCGGCTAGCGTCGATTAGCGTCGATCCAGCGTCGATTAGCGTCGATTCAGCGTCGCCTATAGCGTCGATTCGCGAGGTCCGACGAGCTGGTATGGGAGGCTCCCGTGCGTTGCCCCCGAAACCTTCGCGTCGCGCGAGTGGCGCTTCTCCGAGTGGAGGTGCCGGGCGGCGGCGGCGGCCGCCGCCGCCGAGGCCCCCGGGCGCCGGGCGGCCGCCGTGGCCCTGGGGCTGCTCGTGTCCCACGCTGCGGTGGCGGCCGCCGCGGCGCTGCTGGTGGCGGGGGCCGTCCGGCGCGGGCGGCTCTGAGGCGCTGCGGACCGCGCCGCGCCGGCGCGCACGTCGGCGGGCACGGCGGGGGCCTTTCGGTCACACGTAAGAGTGACCCTTCGCCGGAGTGCACTTTGGCACGTTCGGCGGTAATCAGCGCAGCGCGTCCCGCTATTGCCTTCGCTGCGTTGGACCAACCGGCCGCGACACCAAACATGTGCGTGCCGACTAGACGTAAGAGTGACCCTTCGCCGGATTGACCTTATGGCCGGGCCCATTGGGGTCCCCCGATCGCCGAATGCGATGCGATAGCAGCGTCCGCGCGCTCGTGTGTTGGCCCCCGCGCGGTCTCCAGAAAACCGCGCACCAAGGGTCAGCCTTACCCAGGGTTGCTCTTGCGTGTAGCCGATGGTTGACCCCAAAGGGGGGTCCAGCGGATAGAGGGTGGTGCAGTACATCTGGTGCAGCATATTCGTGGGGTTGCAGTAGAATTTCGGGTGTGCGATACGCTCCTGTGCGCACATGTGTTGTTGGCGCTTCGCCTTGCCACGCACTAGTTGCAACGCAGTGCAGTACTTGTCCCTGGCGCAGTGCATGTGCGTCACGGTTGCCCCAAACCTACTGCACCACCCCCTTTCAGCTGGACCCCCTCTTGGGTCAACCAAAGGAATGTTCTAAGAACCCTTCTGGCTGAGACCGTCTTGGTTTAACACATGTGGGCTTCTGTTCTAAGAACATTGCTGCTGTTCTTCGAACATTTTTGGGGTTCTAAGAACATGTCGTGGTGCGCCTACCGGGAGTGCCGGGACGGTCGGTCCCTGCTCGGCAGACGGCGAGCCGCCGAGGATGCCCGGCGTCGGGCACCAGTTTTCCTCTCGGGGCCCAGCCTCAGGTCGGGCACGTTACGTCCCTCTACAGGATGAATATTCTCAGGGGGAGGAAAACACACAGACACAAGTAATCGACGATTTCCCAGAAGATATGGGAAAATATGGGAAGTGGGGGGGAAGACAAAAGCTTAGAAAATATGGAAACACATGGGGAATCCTGTTACTTGTGTGTATTTATTTGTGTGTCCCAGGGCCCCTTCAGATCCAAACACAGTCAAGAAATAGTAGGGGGACATGCCCGACCTAAGCCCAGCCTCGGGGCGCACCTCGGCCGTGTGGCCCCTGCGGCGGGCGCGCCCGCCCCCCCGATGCCCCCACGGGCAGGCGGCAGCCCCCCCCCCCCCCGGCGGCGCTGGCTGCGGGGGGGGGTGCGGTGGGCGAGGCGCCGCCTTAGCGAGGGAAAGCACCCAAGGAAAAGGGGGGGGGGGCTCGCGGTCGAGAAGGGCTCGCCACCCTGGCTAGCGGTCCTCTCGGGCCGGACGAAAGGGGGGGATTGGGAAAGGGGGGGTTACAACATTTGCTGCATGCAGCTGGTTTCGGCCCCGCCGAGGGGCCCATTCCTCGATACATGGGCGCCTCCCGGCGCCGGGAGGCGCCGGAAAAATCAGCTACGTGAGCTGATTCTCAAACCCCCCCTTTGCTATCCCCCCCTTTCGCCCGACCCGATCCTCCTCCTCCTCCTCCTCCTCCTCCTCCTCCTCCTCCTCCTCATCATCATCATCATCTCATCATCCCCTGTTCCTCCTCCCCTGTTTCCTCCTCCTCGTAGCGGTCGTCGTTTTCTTCTTCTTCTTCTTCTTCTTTTTCTTCTTCTTCTTCCTCTTTTCCTCCTCCTCCTCCCCCTCCTCCTCCTCCTCCTCCTCCTCCTCCTCCTCCTCCTCCTCGTCCTCCTCCTCCTATCCTCCTCCTCTCCTCCTCCTCCTACTTCTGCTCCTCCCTCCTCCTCCTCCTACTCCTCCTCCTCCTCCTCCTCCTCCTCCTCCTCCTCCCCCCTCCTCCTTCTGCTCCTCCTCTCTCCTGGCCCTTGCTAACTGCAAAGGGGCCCGCATACATATCTTTCGCAGGGGCCCGGTTGTCGTGCCACAGCAGGGATCCGTCTCCGATGCGCTTCTCCTTACTTCCTACAACCCTCGTCAAAATTAACCTCAAAATTGTCTGACGTGGTTGAACTGCTTGTCGGAAGATCTGGGGCCGAGTATCGATGAGTGCGGGGTACTTGCATGCGCCGCCCCTCCAATGTCGGTCGACGTCAAACTTTCGAGTCAACTTCGGTCAGACTCTCTTTGCCCTCGCCCCGACATTGAAGGGGCGGCGTGTCGACATTGAGGGGCGCGCCGAAATCGAAATGACGTGCCAGCAACTGTTGAGGTTAATTTTGACGAGGGTAGTATTGTTAAACGCCCCCACATCCTTACCTAGCCAGCCGATAGCAACCCCGCCGTCCTTAAAAAACAAAAACAATGCCAATTCAATGTTTTCTCGCCAGCGTGTCGTCGAGTTGCGAAACATATGGCAGGAATAGGGCGGGGTGAACATCGCTTGGGTAACCCTAAGCGGGTGGTCGCGTCCTACCTATCAAAAAACAGTACAAGTCAACGTTTTTCTTGTCAGCATGGACTTTCTTGTCGTCGGCGCTGCGAACAGTGTAGCACATCGCGCGCGGACGCCTGGCCAACCCTGCGCGGACCCCCCCGTCCGATCTGTTAAAAAACACCGCAACGTCGACGTTCTTCTTGCCAACATGTACTGTCTTCTCGTCGGCGCTGCGAATCGCGTAGCGGGAATGGAACGCGGCGCACATCGCGCGGGGGCGCCTGCTCTTCAACATGGACTTTCTTGTCGTCGACGCTGCGGCCCGTCGGGTTGAGGAGCTGGGCGGGGCGGCAAGTCATAATGCTTCAGGCAAGTGCGGTTCGCCGCCGGCGCGCCCGTTGTCATGTCCACGCGGGTGCAAAACGTCTTCAAGACGGCCCAGAGAGGCCCGCAAGACAGCTTCCGAAGGCGTCAGACGGGCCAAGCGCCCCCTAAGACGGCCCAAGTGGCGCCAAGGGGCGCCCAAGAGGCCCTAAGAGACCCAGGAGACCCCCAAGAGGTAGAAAAAAAGGCGTCCAGGAGGTCCTGGAGAGACAACACAACTATTGTTTTTAATTTGGTATTTGAAGGATTGTGAGGTTGGCACCTACTTGTGTTCACAGTGTTCCAACCCGGAAGGTACATCCAAGAGGCCCTCAGGCGTATACCAGAAAACTCCCAGGAAGCCCCGCGAACTCCAAAGAGGCATTCTCCTCTTCCTCCTCAGTTTCTCCCTCCCTTTCTCTCTCTCCCTCCCCTCCTCCTCCTTCTCCTCCTCCTTCTCCTCCTCCTCCTCCTCTTCCTCCTCCTCCCCCTCCCCCATGCGCGGCAGGAGCGACATGATTGGCGGTGCATTGCGCGCAGGAGGAATGAGACGCGGCGCACTTCGCCCGCTGGACACGCTGTCGCCGACGATGTAACATGAGAGGCCGCAGCGGGGCGCGGCGTACATCGCGCGTGGTCTTGTTTCTCGTCGACGTTGCTCAATACGCCTGCACAGCAGGTGTGGCGTTTTCTCGAACCCACAGGGGGTGCGCACGGGGTGGTCCCTGAGCGCGGCTGCTATCCGTGACGGTCGTCCAGGGCACAGCAGGCGTGACGTTTTTCTCGACACCACAGGGGGTGCGCACGGGGTGGTCCCTGAACGCGGCCGCTATCCGTGACGGTCGTCCTGGGCACAGCACGCGTGGCGTTTCTCTCGACACCACAGGGGGTGCGCACGGGGTGGTCCCAGAGCGCGGCTGCTATCCGTGACGGTCGTCCAGGGCACAGCAGGCGTGGCGTTTTTCTCGACACCACAGGGGGTGCGCACGGGGTGGTCCCTGAGCGCGGCTGCTATCCGCGACGGTCGTCCAGGGCACAGCAGGCGTGGCGTTTCTCGACGCCACAGGGGGTGCGCACGGGGTGGTCCCTGAGCGCGGCCGCTCTCCGTGACGGTCGTCCAGGGCACAGCAGGCGTGGCGTTTTCTCGACACCACAGGGGGTGCGCACGGGGTGGTCCCTGAGCGCGGCCGCTATCCGTGACGGTCGTCCAGGGCACAGCAGGCGTGGCGTTTTCTCGACACCACAGGGGGTGCGCACGGGGTGGTCCCTGAGCGCGGCCGCTATCCGTGACGGTCGTCCAGGGCACAGCAGGCGTGGCGTTTTCTCGACACCACAGGGGGTGCGCACGGGGTGGTCCCTGAGCGCGGCCGCTATCCGTGACGGTCGTCGCTGCGGTATCGGCGGGGCAAGTGCCACCAACATCATTTTCACATGCTTCACTTCAGCTATCATCACCCCAGCCAAAATATAAGTATGTGGGGTTCCTCGGTATCGTAATGTCATATTAACGTGCGCGAATACAATATCTTTTGCACTGGGTGAAAGGGGGTGTACCGATACCAGCTGGCTTTGGATGTTATGAATTCATATTTCGGATGGACGATGGGGCAAACACGTATGTAATTTGCAATACGAAAAAGGGG
>CAUYUJ010015944.1:49944-52444 GCA_963575745.1 Prorocentrum cordatum
AACGTATGTAGCAGGTTTATGAAGCGTATGCGAAATGTCTGCGACACGCAAACAAAACGAATGCGCAATGTATTTGCGACGAGTATGAAACGTATATGGGAAGTATACGACACGTCTGCGGAACCGTATGCGGCACGTAAACGCAGCGTATACGAAACGTATAGAAAAGAACAGCATGAAACATGCGCGGAACGTATGTGAACCGCACAGGAAACGTACATGGGACGTGCAGAAAGCGAATAAGGCAAGCGTAGGAAACGCAGGCAGAAACGTATTCATGGAACGCAATTGAAACGTATAGACATTCAGGTGAAACGCATGTGATACCTATATGGCACCTTTTTGAGACGCACATGGAAGGTATATGAGATTGGGACCAGCGCATTTGACATTGAATTCCTGTTGATTTGCTAGATCGAATGTGAAATACCCCGCGGCGGGCTGGGATCGGCGCATTTCCTATTGAATGCCGATTGGACAAACACCGATGGAATATATAATAACTTCACGGTTGGCTGGGATCTTCGCATGTCTGATTGGCTTCCTTTTGAACACGCAATCAGAGAATAGTAACCAATTTAGGGGGAGGCTGGGACCAGCGCGTTTCCGATCGAATTCGCATTGGACGAGCAACGTGTGAAACAACCATGTTGCAGGCTGGGGTCGGCGCACTTCCTGTTTGGATTCTCGATCGAAGGACAACATGTGAGAAATCTGCGGGGGCTACGATCGGCGCATTTCATATTGAATCCTGAATGGAAGATAAATCGAACATTGGCGAATTATGCTGGAGGCTGGGGTCGGCGCGCGTGCTATTCAGTGGCGTCCATGTGAGAAGAATCAACGAATATGATATTGAATAATTTTGCTGGAGGCCGGGATCGGCTAACTCCGGGGGGGTATAAGTCCCAAGTGAAATCAAACCGAAAAATTAAAGAATTTTATTGGGGGCTGGGATCGGAGCATTTGTAGTTGATCGGCAAATTTTACAGAATGTTGCCTGAGGCTGTGGTCGGCGTATTTCCGATTGGGTTCGCTATCGAGTAACATAACAAACCATGTGAGAGTCTTGCGGTAGGCTGTACCGGCGCGTTTCATTTAGAAGTCCGCTTAGCAAATAAATAAAACATTGGAGCATTTTGCTGAAGGCTGGAGTCGGCGTGGCTCCTATGTATTGGCAGCTTCCGGAAAACACATCGGATATTTGACAGATTTAGTGGAGGCTGCGATCGGGGCATTTCCTGTTGAATTTCTTTGGGGAAATAATAACATATTGATGACTCCTGGGCGGGGGCTGGACATGGCGCATCTGCAATTTGTTTCTTGTTAAGAGAATGTCGAAGAATTATGCTGGAGGCTGGGATCCACGCATTTGTTGCAATTGAATTAGGATTGAGAAACAAGCAACCCCTTAAATAATTTTGCGGGAGGCTGGGATCAGCACGTTGTCGTTGAATGTTGTCGTGTGGCCCCTAAATTTAAACAAGTGAAAGCTTCCTGCGGAAGGCTGGGGCAAGTGCATTTCTGATTGAACCCATCTTGGAAACAAAGTTGATACACTATCAGATACTTTTGCTAGGGGCTGGGGTCGGCGCATTTCCTATTGGTGTCCAGTTAACAAACATAAAATACCATCGTCTGTTGCTGGAAGCTGGGGTCGGCGCATGTCCTATTGAACCCTCACTCAAACCAACAAATTGGAAACATTGCAAGAATCCTTCGGGAGGCTGGGACCGGCGCATTTGCAAGTGGATTCTTTTTGCAAACAAGTATAAGATTGAAGGGACCTGCCGGAAGGAGTGGGATTGCAGCATTTCCTATTGACTGCCCCCAGACAAGCACAGAAAATGTTAAAGAGTCTTGCGGGAGGCTGGGACCCGCGTGTTTGACATTGCATCCCAGTTGGGAAACAAAAATATGAATGAATTTGTGGAAGGTTAGGATCGACCCATTTACCATTGGATCTACTGTTGGGGTCTCTATTGGGAAGTCAACCGAATATGAAATAGTTCTGCGGGATGCAGGGGCCGGCGCACTTCCTATTGAACCCCGAGTGAAAGCACATAAGTATAAATGCATCTTGTTGGAGGTTGTGATCGGCGCATTTTTTGTTGAAATCCGATCGCAAGAAAACAAATAAAAACATTAAATAATCCGGCGGGAGGCTGTTATCGGCGCGTTCCCAAGTAAATAACGAATATTCAAGAATTTTACTGGAGGCTGGGAGTGACGGATCTCCTAAATTGTGTTCTGATTGAACAAGACGTATCGTGAAGCGCCCGTGTAGTGCCTGAAGCGCTTGGAGGCTTAAACCAGCTCCGCTGGGATCTGGGCCAGTCGGGTCGTATTGCACATTGGTTGGTCTCTGAACCGTCCCGTTGCAGTCTGAACCGTCCCGCCGGGGTCTGGGCCTTTCCCCTCCTGAGGCGCTCCCTCGGCTCGGCGGCGCGTCGGCGCCCCGTCTCCCTTCCCCCCGCTGCCGCGCCGCCTCCGGGGGGTT
>CAUYUJ010015944.1:59944-64944 GCA_963575745.1 Prorocentrum cordatum
ATATATATATACATGGCCTTTTGGGTGCATTTTGGGGGTATTTTTGATTTGTCGTCGAAAATCCCCCTGTATGGGGGACACGCCCAACAGAACCCGAGGAACTCGTGGGGACATGTCGGGCGGCTACCAGGGCCGGGCGGGCGCAGGCGCTCCTGGCACCTCGGGCAGGCTCTCGCGGGCGCTCCTGGCACTTCGGGCAGACTCTCGCGGGCGCGGCCTGCGCGCCTTATGGTCCCTTCCGAGGCGCGGCCTGCCGCCGCGGCGGCCAGGCGACCTGCGCAGCACCTCCGCACGCCAGCGCTCGAGTGACGAACCAACAACACACACCCATACCCACAGGGGGGTCGGAAAGGGCTATGGGTGCGTGTTGTCGGATGGGGGTCCCCGCTCGAACGGGAGCGTTCCCTAGGGTCCGACAACCTGCACCCATACCCATAGCCAGTCCTCCTGCCAACGACCCCCTTATGGGTATGGGTGTGTGTCGTTCGTTCGTCATCGAGGGCGCGCTGGCTTCTCTTGCGGCGTCGCCTCCGCTGGGGAGGCTCGAGCTCGCGGCCGCCGGGCAGTGGCCGAGAGGGCGGCGAGGGCCCCCCAGCGTCAGGAGGTGGACCCCGGATTGGCCTTAAGTCGGGCATGTCCCTCTGCAGGAGAATATCCAAACATAGACAAACATAGCCTGGGAACGATTTTTGTGAAAATTATGTTTTGCTGTATGTATCGACGTACATATATATATATATATATATATATATATATATATATATCCGTAAGGGCTTCGCCCCCTGTCGCCGGCCCCCTCTCTCGGAGAATGGGCCATGGAAGAGCTAAGTCATGAGGCCTTGGCGCTGTCGTGAAGCAGTATCGAAACTTCATGCGAAGCCGATTCGCAATCAGCAAAACCAACTGATCACAAGAGGGGTTACCACACCTGGCGATTGGTAAGACGTGTATGGTTTACGGGCTTGGTTACCACACCTTGCGATTAAAGGGCCGAGGGAGTTCTCGCAGTTTGGGTTACCACGCCTTGCGATGGATGTGCGTGAAGGGTGGCACCGAATTTCAGAAATGTGGCAAATCCCCTGTGTTTTTGGACCCTGACCCCGCGGATCTGCGTGAGGGGTGGCACCGAATTTCAGAAATGTGGCAAATCCCTGTGTTTTTGGACCCTGACCCCGCGGATCTGCGTGAGGGGTGGCACCGAATTTCAGAAATGTGGCAAATCCTATGTGTTTTTGGACCCTGACCCCGCGGATCTGCGTGAGGGGTGGCACCGAATTTCAGAAATGTGGCAAATCCCTGTGTTTTTGGACCCTGACCCCGCGGATCTGCGTGAGGGGTGGCACCGAATTTCAGAAATGTGGCAAATCCCTTGTGTTTTTGGACCCTGACCCCGCGGATCTGCGTGAGGGGTGGCACCGAATTTTAGAAATGTGGCAAATCCCTTGAGTTTTTGGACCCTGACCCCGCGGATCTGCGTGAGGGGTGGCACCGAATTTCAAAAATTTGGCAAATCTTATATGTTTTTGGACCCTGACCCCGCGGATCTGCGTGAGGGGTGGCACCGAATTTCAGAAATGTGGCAAATCCCTTGTGTTTTTGGACCCTGACCCCGCCGATCTGTGTGAGGGGTGTCGATTTCGAGCCCCCCCAGCAATCCAGACAACGCGCCCAGGGGGTGCTAAAATGCGGGTTTGGGCCTCCCCCCCCCTCGCGCGGTCAATCAACCAGTAGCCGGGGCTTTTGGCTTTGGCCGCCCCTTGGGTCCCTCCAGGTCACCGCGCGCGCGCGGCGGCCTCCAGAACTCCTGTGCGAGCGAGCCCCCGGGCCGGAGGCGAGAAGAAGCAAGAAAGGTTCTCTCGCTATTGCGAAGCGCGCTTGCTGGGAACAGAGGGGTACATGGGGGAAAGGGGCTCTGCGCCTCCAGGACCCCCGCCGTCGTGTTTTTTTTCACCGCGCCGGCGCCCAGAGGTCTCGACCCCCTCCCCCTCCCCTGGGGGAACGGGGTTCTGTGCCCCCCGGGCCCCCGACGTCGTGGCCTTTTCCTCACGTCGGCCCCCAGAGGTCTCGGCCCCTTCCCCTGGAGCGGCTTGTCGTCCTGGAACGACACAGCTGTGTCGTTCTTTGCCGGCCCCGCGGCCCCACGAGGCACCGTCGGCTTGGGGCTATTTGTGGCCTCGCCGCGAGGCCACAAATAACCCCAAGCCGACGGGCGCTCTTTCTTTTTCCTGTCTCGGGGGGGCCTGGGCGAAGTCGGGCATGTCCCTCTATAGAGGCGGAATGCTCAAGAGTTGGCAGAACGTAGTCTGGGGACGAGGTTCGACGAGTTTCGACTGCGTTTGAACACTTTCTGACCACTGCTGCTGTGTCTTCCACACGCCGCCCGTAGGAGGGCGTGCCCGGCCTGCGGCCATGGGCCCCCCCCATGGCCGCCGTCGGCCTCTCGGGGCCGGCGCCCGGACCCCGAGAGAGGGGCCGCCAGCATCGGGGGTATTTTGCCGGAAGGGGGCCCCTGGCCCAAGGTGCCCCCCGGCCTCGTCGTTCCACTTTGGTCGGAGGTGGATCGACCTCCTGCCCTGGCACGTCGATGAAGGAATGGGCCGTTCTCGGCTCGCGAGAGGGCGTCGCGGCCGTCGCTTTTTTGCGGGTCCAGGTCCGTCGGCTTCGGCCCCAGGCCGTCTTCACCGAGGGGAGGTTTGCTGAAGGGAGGTCTTTCCACCGCCGATGTGGGGCCCCTTTGGGCCCCCCTGGGCCTGGCGCCTTTCCACGTTTCCTGGCGCTCCTGCCCGACCTGCCTGGGCCGCGCGGGCGCGGCCGGAGGGTGACCGCGAGGGCACGCGCAGGGTGCGGCCTCGGCTCCGCCTCGTCGGCCAGCCGTGCGGCAGGCATGGCTTGGTGGTGTTTTCTCGGCGGCATGCCGCTGCCTTCTGGGGCCGATCCCAGCGAGCCCCCCCCCCTCTCTCGGCCTCCTCTTCGGACGCCCGAGCTGGGCACGGACAAGTGGGCACGGTGTTCAACAACGAAGGCTAGCCAAAAGTGGCAGCAGCCGCTGTTGCGCAGGCGGCCTCCTGTCTCAAATGGAGAACGACCGCGGCGACGCCGACAGCGAAACCTTTTGAGAATGAGCAAGAACTACTCTGGGACTTTGTACCCACTTGTTCCCGTACCCGTGTCGTTCGTCCCGATCCTCATCCCGCTGCCCACGTCCCCTCTCCGTCCCAATCTCCCATGCCCTGCCTGCGCTCCTCTCTCCTGCGCTCTCTAAGTTCTCGTACCACTCCAGACCCTCCTCCCCTCCCCCTCCCCCTTCTCCTTCCCCTTCTCCTCCTCCTCCTCCTCCTCCTCCTCCTCCTCTTCCTCGTCCATCTCCTCCTCGATTCCATTTCCATTCCAAAGTACAGAAGCGCGCAACAGCAAGCTGGCGGATTTCGGGCGTGCGCCGACGTGTGCCGAAAGGCACCGTCGCTGGCGCCCACCTTTCGAGGAGTGCCGGTGAGTAGTTTTGAGGGGGAGCCCGAGTCTTCTCCCAAGATCGTCGGAGCTTCGACCTCGGCGGAGCCTTACCTTACCTCCTTGTCCTCCTCATCCATCCTCTTCGTCCTCCTCGTCCTCCTCTTCCATCGCCCCATCTTCTCTTCCTCCTCCCTCCTCCTCCTCCTCCTCCTCCTCCTCCTCCTCCTCCTCCTCAACCTCAACCTCAGCCTCAACCTCCTCCTCCTCCTGCTTCGCCTCCTCCTCCCCCACCGTCCTATTCTTTCTCCTCCGCTCGGCGCGCTGGCTCCTCCTCCTCCTGACCCGCACGTGTCCCGCAGGCCCCCCCCAGAGCCCCCAGAGGCTCCGTGGAGGTTCCCGACTCCTCGGCCACGGCACCACGCGTGGCGCAAGAGAGAGAGAGACCTCCGCACGCCCGCTGCCGGGCGGCCAGGGCTCGGCACGCTGCGGCTCGCGAGCGGGCGGCGAAGGGGGGGCCACAGACGCGTGGGGGGCCACGTGCGGACCCTGCCCCTATCGGGTATGGCCAGGACCCCGGGTAGGGGGACCCGGTCAGTGGTAGGGCCCCGGAGCCTCCGAATTGGCCAGAAGCACTCAACTATCGGGTGACCGCAGTTCCGGTTAGTGGAAATGGGACGGGGGGGGGCGCTCCCAGTACAGATCACTAAACCAGGTTCCCCTAAACCCAGTTCTACCAACGCCCGACCCTACCCCCCACGATCTCTGAGGGGGAGGGTGGGGTTCACTTCGCTCGGGAGCTCCCGAGCGAAGTGAACCCCCCCGGGCCCTCCCCCTCAGAGATCGTGGGGGGTAGGGGCAGGGTTCGCACGTGGCCCCCCAGAACGTGGGGGGGGAGCGAGGACTGCAGGGAGAACGTGGCCCTAAAGGGGCCTTCAAACGGCCCCGGAAGTGCACTTTCCTGAGCCCCACGTTTATTATTGCAAGCCTCCTCGAAGGCAGACGCAAGTTTTTAGTGTTGGTCGGCGCGCGCGCGCGAAACGCGGCCCACGGGGTCCGATTTTTGTGTTTGCAGTCGCCGATTTCGGCGCGGACATCGACATGTTGGGGTCCCGGGGCGGCGCCGCGTCGCGGGGAAATCTTGCGCTTGATTTCGAGGGGGGGGGTACCCCCCCCGTTGCAGCGAACCCGACTTGTCTCTGGGTCCTGGGGCGCCGCCACGTCGCGGGAAAAACTTGCGTTTGATTTCGAGGGGGATTTACCCCCCCGTTGTAGCGAACACCCGACTTGTCATGCTACGTTCTGCCTTGCTCTTCTACGCCATGCCATGCTGTCATGCCATGCTGTGCTCTACCATTCATCGCGTACCCTCTCGCGATCATTGCCATGATCGACATCCGACTTTGCGAATAGAGAGAGGATATTTACGCCATGTTAGGGGATGGAAGGGAGGGGTAGGATGTCAGATATGACGCGAGCGCACCTAGTTTTGTGGAGGACGATCAATGGAGAGGAAGCATGTTGCCAAATAATTTCCAGATGTCAAAAACATG
>CAUYUJ010015944.1:69944-94944 GCA_963575745.1 Prorocentrum cordatum
TCGAGTTTCCCCTCTTGGGCTCCTGTTGGGGGCCTCGTGGGGGCCTGTTGGTCTCCTCTTGCGGACCTTCGGGGTCTTGAGCATATCTTAGGGGCCTCTTGTGCCGTGTTGGGCAATTCGAGACATGCAAGAGCGTAAGATTTCTCAGTGATTTGGACCTCTTGGGCTGATTCCCAGGGCCTCCCAGACAGCCCGAGGGCCGCAGCACACAACCCTCGGGTCATTCTGGGGCACGTGAGAGGTTCGGGCCCCAAGCCACGCTCCCGAGGCCTCCGGAGAGACAGGGAGAGGAGGAGGGGGGGAGAGGGAAGAGGTGAGCAGAAGTGGCGGAGGAGGATACCGGGGTGTGCGCCCTTCCCTTCCCGCCGATGCAGCGTCGTGCTTGCACTCGGTGGCCTGACTCGCTGAGACCTGTGCGTCGCCCTGGACATTCGGCTCTCGGCCCGCTAAGATTGTGGAGAGGAAGCATGTTACCAATTAATCTCCAGATGTCTAGAAACATGTGTTAAGCATGTTTTAAACATGTAAAAACATGCTTACAACATGTTTAGGACATTTTCCTACATTTTTTACACACATGGTAAATTCAATGATGGGACAGTTCGGGTGTCCATTGTCGTGGCATCCACAAGCCTAAGACGAGGCCGCCGCTGCTCCAGTTGGCGCCCCGGCCCCGGCAGAGGGAAATTCCCTGCCCCGCCTCGGCGTGCGGGCGGTCTCTCTCCCCCCGCGCAGCCGGCGCCGCGAGCGCGGGGCCTGGCCTCCCGGGCTGGTGCCCGCCGCGGCTCCTCGGAGGTGGCTCTCTGGCAGGGCACCCTGGCACCAGGGTCGCCCTCGTGGGCTCGACGGAACGGCCCAGCAGGGTTCATGCCGATGCGATGCCTGTGGGTCGACGTCGATGCCGACTGGCCCGATCCGCTTCGATGCTGGTCGGGGAAACGTAGGAATCGAGGAAGCCGGAACTCGGGTGTGCCGACGTTTTTTTTGGGCGGGCGCGTCCTGTATTTTGACGGTCCAGTTTTCGTGGGACGTCTGCAGCGGGAGCTCGCGTCAGATTTCAGATGGGGTCTCGTCATTTTTATGATGGCCCCGTTAGGCCAACCCGAAACCCCCGTACCCGTTTCTTACGTCTCCCCGATTCGACCTTCCGGCGATCAGGTACGGCCCGGCATTGGCATGGCGTCCATGTGCTTCCTGTCGCAGCCGAGCCGGCTCGATCCCGACTCCGTGCCGATGCGGCCCGATTTGACGCACGCTGCGCTGCGATCCCACCGCCCGACGCGGGCAATATTCATACTTCAGATACACCGCGTCGTGGACTTTCTCGGAGGGGGCTCCACAGAGCCGAGACCCTCTGGATGTGGATGCACATCGATCCTCCAGGGGGCAGTGCTTTGTGTCCCTATGCCCAGTGCGCCGCGGGTCTCTTAAGGGGACGGGAGCCCGACGCTCCGAGAGCTGCAGTTGACACGGACGGACGTGTCACCCGCTCCCAAGGAGGAGGAGGAGGAGGAGGAGGAGGAGGAGGAGGAGGAGGAGGGGGAGGAGGGAGGAGGAGGAGGGGGAGGAGGAGGAGGAGGAGGAGGAGGAGGAGGAGGAGGAGGAGGAGGAGGCTCCCGAAGCGATGCGGACCGATCCCGGCAGGTGCTGCACCCGAGCCTTGCGTGCCCTGGACTGCGAGGTGAGGTCAGGAGGGAAAGAAACAGACACAATCAATCGTCGATTCCCCAGAAAATATGGGGAAATATGGGAAGTGGGGGGTGAGACAAAACCCCCGAAAATATTTGAAAAAATGGGGAATCCTGTTGTTTGTGTGTGTTTATTTGTGTGTCCCAGGGCCCCTTTCATATTGGACCACCGCCCTGGGACTCGATCTCTGGGGACCTCGGCGGGCGAAGGAAGTGGACGTCTTCGGGCTCCTCGGGCACGCTCGGGCACATGGTTAAGTCGGGCATGTCCCTCTGCAGGAGGAATATTCAAAAATAGGGAAAATTATTCACTGCGTGGGGATCCCCATATGTGCATCTCCTTGCTGGCGCTCCCTTGGTGGTGGGACTCGGTGAGGACGAATCTGGATTTAAGTGTGACTGAGCTGCCTCTCTCTCTGCTCTCTCTGCTCTCTCTGTCTCTCTCTCTCTCTCTGCCCTCTCTCTGTCTCTGCCTCTCTTTCCCTGCTCTCTCTCTCTCTCTGCCTCTCTCTCTGCCTCTGTCTCTCTGCCTCTCTCTCTCTCTCTGCCTCTCTCTCTGTGCCTCTCTCTCTCTGCCTCTATCTCTGCTCTCTCTCTCTCTCTCTCTCTCCTCTCTCTCTTCTCTCTATTCTCTCTCTGCTCTCTCCTCTCTCTCTCACTCTCCCTCTCTCTCTCTCTCGCTCTCTCTCTTCTCTTCTCTTCTCTCTCTCTTCTCTCTCTCTCTATCTCTCTCTCTCTCTTTCTCTCTCTATCTCTCTCTCTCTCTCTCTCTCTCTCTCTCTTTCGCTCTCTCGCTCTCTCTTGCTCTCTCTCTCTCTCTGTCGCTCTCTCTCGCTCTCTCTCTCTCTCTCTCGCTCTCACTCGCTCTCTCTCGCTCTCTCTCGCTCGCTCTCTCTCTCTCTCTCTCTCTCTGCTCTCTCTCTCTCGTCTCTCGCTCTCTCTCTCTCTCTCTCTCTCTCTCTCTCTCTCTCTTCTCTCTCTCTCTCTCTCTCTTCTCTCTCTCTCTCTCTCTCTCTCTCTCTCTCTCCCCCCCCCTCTCTCTCCACTCTTCTCTCTCTCTCTCTCTCTCTCTCTCTCTCTCTTCTATCTCTATCTCTCTCTCTCTCTTCTCTCTTCTCTCTCTCTCTCTCTCTCTCTTCTCTCTTCTCTCTTTCTCTCGCCTGTCTCCTCTCTCAACTCCCCCTCTCTCTCTCTCCGCTCTCTCTCTCTCTCTCTCTCTCCTCTCCCTCTCTCTCGCTTCCTCTCTCTCTCTCTCTTCTCTCTTGCTCTCTCTCTCTCTCTCTCTCTCTCTCGTCACGGGCTCGTGAGATCAGCCAGGGTGGCTCCCCCTTGGGGCTCCCAAATGATGCCCCTGGCAGCGTTTTGTGACCATGAGGCTCTCAAGAGATACATGTTGGGGAGGCCAAACGGCAATTCTAGCTGAGGCGTCCCACCAAAATCGGCGCGAACGGGCTCGTGAGATCAGCCAGGGTGGCTCCCCCTTGGGGCTCCCAAATGATGCCCCTGGCAGCGTTTTGTGACCATGAGGCTCTCAAGAGATACATGTTGGGGGCGCCAAACGGCAATTCTAGCTGAGACGTCCCACCAAAATCGGCGCGAACGGGCTCGTGAGATCAGCCAGGGTGGCTCCCCCTTGGGGCTCCCAAATGATGCCCCTGGCAGCGTTTTGTGACCATGAGGCTCTCAAGAGATACATGTTCGGGGCGCCAAACGGCAATTCTAGCTGAGACGTCCCACCAAAATCGGCGCGAACGGGCTCGTGAGATCAGCCAGGGTGGCTCCCCCTTGGGGCTCCCAAATGATGCCCCTGGCAGCGTTTTGTGACCATGAGGCTCTCAAGAGATACATGTTGGGGGCGCCAAACGGCAATTCTAGCTGAGACGTCCCACCAAAATCGGCGCGAACGGGCTCGTGAGATCAGCCAGGGTGGCTCCCCCTTGGGGCTCCCAAATGATGCCCCTGGCAGCGTTTTGTGACCATGAGGCTCTCAAGAGATACATGTTGGGGGCGCCAAACGGCAATTCTAGCTGAGACGTC
This sequence comes from Prorocentrum cordatum, assembly GCA_963575745.1. Taxonomy (NCBI): domain Eukaryota; class Dinophyceae; order Prorocentrales; family Prorocentraceae; genus Prorocentrum; species Prorocentrum cordatum. Next base: position 73,670 of record CAUYUJ010015944.1, read on the forward strand.
CCACCAAAATCGGCGCGAACGGGCTCGTGAGATCAGCCAGGGTGGCTCCCCCTTGGGGCTCCCAAATGATGCCCCTGGCAGCGTTTTGTGACCATGAGGCTCTCAAGAGATACATGTTGGGGGCGCCAAACGGCAATTCTAGCTGAGACGTCCCACCAAAATCGGCGCGAACGGGCTCGTGAGATCAGCCAGGGTGGCTCCCCCTTGGGGCTCCCAAATGATGCCCCTGGCAGCGTTTTGTGATCATGAGAGAGTGTGAGTGTGAGCTTAACTTATCTTATCTTATCTTGAAATCTCTTCTTATCATATCTTGTGCTATCTTATCTTATCTTGTAGTATCTTATCTTGTCTTGTCTTATCTGGTGATTATCATTGGGAGGAGGGAGGCGCGAGCGGGAGGAAGAAAGAGGAGGAGGAGTGGGAGGCGTCAGAGTAATAACAAGAACCCCAATCCTTAGGATATGGGGAAATAGCATGGGGACGATTTTTGAGCATTTTCTGACCATTTTGGGGGATGTTTGATTGTTTTTGTTTTTCGCCTGAAATCCCCACTGTAGGAGGACAGGCCCGACTTAAACATAGTTGAATCGGGCATGTCCCTCTACAGGAGAAGTCCCCAAACATAGTTCGGAACATTAGTCTGGGGACGATGTTTCAACTACTTCTGAGTATGCTTGAATTTCGTTATGTGCATTGTTACTTATTCTGTCAAACTCCGCGTGCAGGAGGACATGCCCGACCTACGCCTATATCTCTATATATATGTATATATATACAGAGACAAGATTGCAATAGAGCTTCGCGCCATGCACCGTTACTCTTGAAGTTTGGTATGCAGACGGAGGTCGCGGCGGAAGCGCCGGCTGAGGGGAGAGCAGAAGCAATAGCGATCATTCCTCGCTGCCTTGTCCGACATCGTCGCGGTAATAATGCCACTCGTGATCCTGCCCTCATGCTTCCTCTTCCTTTTCCTCTTTCTCGAGCTCCCCTGCGAATTCTTCCCATCCTCCTCTGCTCTTTTTGCGGGGGCTCCCTCCTTGGAGAGCTTTTTGGGGGCCTCACGGAAGCTTTCTATGGCTTGTCTTGGCCTTCTGAAGAGCTCCTTGGGTGCCTTTTTGGGGGCCTCTGGCGGCTTCCTCGGGTCACCCTGCTTCCAACTGCAGCCTCCCTGAACGACCGGGTCACGAGGTGGAGTGCTTTGGGGGGCGTCTCGTGGCCATCCTGGGCCGTCATGGGGCTCTCTGCGGGCCATCTTGGGGCCTTGTAGGGCCGTGTTGGGGGTTTCCTGGGCTGCCTGGAAGCCCCTTCGGACCGTTTTTGCTTGATTGTCGGGAGCCTTGAGCGATCTCGGACGCCTGCAAGACCGAAGAGCAGAGCAGAGCGCTCCCCAAATCATGCAGAAACCACTGGACATGCATGCTTTCCTGCATTTTGAAAGCCGCTTGGGGGTGTTCTTGGGGTCGTCTTCGAGCATCTGGGCCCAGCATGGGCTTCCAGGCGCTCCCCAAAGCCCAGGGAACCTTCTGAAGGGGCGTCCAGGGGGCCCCCGGGGCCAGGGATCCAGAGGGTCCAAAGATAGAAGAGGGAATCTATACATACCCTGAGATCCGACATTGCGAAAAAACGCATCGCGAATAATTATCACTGGAGCCCTGTACCCCATCTTTCTGCCGTTTATTTCGAGCTGGATCGATCCGTGGTGGTCCTGGGACCTGGAACTATGCGAAATCCTGGGACTATGCGAATCGCGGAATTGTGATGCCGGGGTTTCAGAGGGGTCCCAGGACGTCGGTTCCCCAGGCGGTGGACTCGCAGTAAGCATCCTTGTCGATCTGATGTTCTGGGTTCGGGTGACATTGCGCGCCGAGCACGTGTTGGCGCTCCCCTCCGATGTCGGTCAATGTTTGACCTTCCCGAGTCGCACCTGCTCAGACCGCGTTTCGCTCTGCTTCGGCATTGCAGGGGGGCGACGTTGAAGGGGGTGAACGGGGGCGAAGACACCCAGGGGGGGGGCGTCAGCCTGCTTTGAGGCTCCTTTCTTGTCGAGAGTCGCAGGGCGTCGGCTCCCCGGGGCAGTGGGTAGGGAGCACTCCCCGCCTCGCCCTGGCGCCTGGGCCCTGCGCTCGGCGTCACCGCCACATACTTATACTATATGTGCGTCGCCCCGGCAGGGGCGACGCGCGCACCGAGAAATCTTATAGTATATGCGTCGTGGCGGGCTCTTTCTGGCCACACCGCTCGCGAAACGAAATACTACAAGATGGGTATACTATGTGTTCGGGTCGGACGCGCGCCTCCGAGGAGGACATATCGTATTGGTATGTCTCTGTGCGTCCCATGCGCTGCCGCAGCCGTCCCGTCTCGAGGCGGCCCCTCGGCCGGGGGAAGCAGGGCCCGCGGCACCGGCGCCGCCCGCCCCTGCTCGCGGATGGCGGGGGCGGAGGCCGCCGCGTGGAGCGAGCACACCCACAACGACGGGCGGCGGTACTACTATAACCGCGTCACGAAGCAGTCGAGCTGGGACAAGCCCGAGTGCCTCAAGAGTGACAGCGAGCGGCTCAACACCACGGTCTGGAAGGAGTACAAGACGGCGGACGGCAGGGACTATCGAAGGCGCCTGCGGCGAGTCACCGCCGCCCCCATGCCTTTCTAGGGTACGCCTACGTGGCCAAACGTTTTGGGCAAAGTTTGGCCACGCTATTGGACCATGCGTTCTCCCAGCCGTTGTGGAAGCCCCTCGGGGAACACTCGGGGGAGGAAAAGGATGATGCGAGGGAGGACAAAGAAGGATGAGGAGAATGATGAGGAGACCTCTCGGTCATTCTCGGGCCTCCTGGGAGCTTCCTGGGGACCGCTTGGAGGCCTCTTGGGGGCCTCCTTGGGCATCTTGGGGGGCTTGGAATGCTTCTTGAGAGCCGCTTTGGCAGTGTAACGGCGTTCCTGGCCCGTCTGATGCCGTCCCGCCTTGGAGCCTCTCTGGGCCGTCTTGGGGCCCTCTTTGGGCGCTTCAGGGTCGTCTTGACGGCCATCTTCGGCGTCTTGGAGCCCTCTTGGGCCGTCTTAGGGCCCTTAGGGGGCCGTCTTTGGAGCCTCGTGAGCCGTCTTGGAGCGTCGGAAGGCAGTTTTGAAGCAAGTTCCCAAATCTGCCAAAAACCGATCGAACATCCATGATTGTGACCGCCTCGGATCCTCCCGTAGGTCCTCTCTTGAAGGCCTCTTGGGAGCTTTTAAGGCCGTCTGGGTCATCTTGAGACCATCTGAGGCCGTCGTGAGTGCATCTTGGGCCGTCTTGACCGTATATGTTGGCAATCTGAGGCTCTCTGAGGGCCATCTTGGGCGTCTGGGAGGGCCGTCTGGGGGGGGGGATGGGGGGGGCGACGTGGCCATCTTGGAGGCCATCTCGAGGCCATCTTTTGAGCGAAAGAGCCGACGGGAGGTGGTTTTGGGGGAGCTCTGCAGGTGGCCGGTGGGATGGGCCGAAGCCCCACAGGGCGTTTATTGTTTTTCGTTTTTGTTAATATATCTATACACACATGTATATCTATATATATATATATATATATATATATATATATAGAAAGATGTTGTATGCATTTTTTTCTTAATGTTTTTGTTTGTTTATATATATATACATATATATATATATAGAAAAGAACGCAACACTTGGCAGACGTTTGGCACGCCGTATACCCTTCTGGCAAGATCACAGGGGGCGGCGCATCTGGTGGCCTTCGGCCCATTCCGCCACTGTGCCAGGGTTGCGGCCCGCAGCGGGGCCCGAGGCCACAACGTACGGCTGGCTTGCGCAGTGCGCCGACGCGGTGGCGACCCCCGCCGGTGCGCCTGAGGCTGAAGGGCACCGGCCTGGAATCGGCCGATGGCCAACGATCTTAGGAGCCGGGGCGTGAAAATGACCACAGCCACTGCTTTTCTTTTGTTGCCGCCTTCCAGCCAGCAGAAACAGAGCAGTGGCTGTGGTCATTTTCGTTAAGCTTGGCACCAGGGAAATGACCACAACCACTGCTTTTTTTTCGGCCGGCTGGAAGGCGGCGCAAACAAGAAGCAGTGGTTGTGGTCATTTTCCCGCCCCGCATAGGAACCTGCCGTGTTCACATCCACGTGCCTGGAGAGCCTTCGTGGAGGGCTCCCGGGAGCAGGGCTGGGAGCGCTGTGGGCTGCCGGGATGGAGAGGTCTCCTCGGCAGCCGATGCAAGGCCACCTGGGCGGGTCTCCTGCAGGCCTCTCGGAGACCCCGCTGCGCCGACGGGGCCGTCTTCTTGGGGAGAGAGCGAGTTCCCTAGGCGTATTCCCGGGATGCGTTCGTGGGCGATTTCGGGATCCCTCTTGGGGCCGTCTTGGGAGCCTCTTGGTCCCTCCTCTTCGAGAACACCGGGGCCGTCTGGAAGCTCTTCTTCTGTACCCCCTGTGGCGTCCTGGACTCTTCAGGGCGACTAGGCGAGAGTTGCAGGGTCAGGCAATAACAACTCGTGAGGCGGTTCTTGAGCCGACCGCGAGGGCCCCCAAGGCGGCCCGAGAAACCACAAGAGGGCCCCGAGACGCACCCTTGCGGCAGTCTTTGAGCGTGTCGCAGGTCTGTAGTCCCAATCACGTTGCCGTGATTTCAGGAGAAGTCGCGCGCCGAGCTCTGGAAACGCCCGCAAGGACCCTGGAGCACCCCGTGGACCCGTGAGCGAATGTTCCGCGTCTCTCGCGAACCTCAGAGATCTTGTCTCTCCACACGAACTCGGGCTTCCAAGGATTTGAGGGCACTCAACTGCGTGCCGGATGCACGGTGGCGGATTTCTTCAATCCTGCCACGAAGCAGAGCGTGTGGGAGATGCCTGCCGAGCTGAAGAGGCTGAGGGGCCTCGAGAAGGAGAGCAACGAGAAGAAGGAGGAAGACGAGGAGGAGCCCCAATGGAAGACAAAGGAAGACCGCCGCAACGCTTTCAAAGAGCTCCTCGAGGAGAAGGGCGTGAAGGCGGCTGCCAAGTGGGACGAGGCCCTGAAGCTGATTCAGGAGGACTACCGGTTCGGCGCGCTGAACACAGCTGGCGAGCGGAAACAGATTTTCCACGAGTACCAGGCACAGAGAAAAAAACGCGACAAGGAGGAGGAGCGAGAGAAGAAGAAGCGTGCCAAGGACGACTTCATCGCAGCCCTGAGCGAGTGGAAGGACCTGAAGCCGAGCACGCGGTACAAGGATGCGGCAGAACAGTTCCTCGAGGCGGAGTGGTTCCCTCTCATCGAGGAGGAGGAGCGCGACGAGCTTTTCCAGGATTTCATGGATGAGCACGAGAAGAAGCAGAAAGAGGACCGCAGGAAGAAGCGGAAGGAGTTCGTTGAGAAGATCAAGGCGACCTACGACTCCCACGATGGCATTACTGTCCTCTCGCGCTGGCGAGATGTCCAAGACATCTTGAAGGACGACGAGACGTTCAAGTGGCTGTCGAAGCTTGAGGCGCTCACTTCTTGGGAGGAGTGGGTCGCCGACCGGGAGAAGGCCGAGATGACCGCCAAGTCCACGGAGAAGTACCGCCTGGAGCGCAAGAAGCGCGACGCCTTCAAGGAGCTCATCGACGAGCACAGCGCAAAAGGGCAGATCACGATGAGCACGCTGTGGCCGGATCTGGTCAAATCGTGCCAGCAGGATCCCAGGTATCTGGATTTGCTTGGTCATCCTGGCTCCACGCCTCACGACCTCTTTGATGATTTCATCGAGGATCTTAGCGACAAGTACAAGGAGGGCAGAGCGAGGATAAAGAAGATCGCGAAGGCCAAGGGGCTGGTGGTCACGAGCACTGTAACTTACACGTGGTTCCACGACGAGCTGAAGGACGAGGAAGGATTCATGGACATTCCTGAATCCTACAGAAAAGAGGTGTTCGATAGCCTGTTGTCCAAGGCCAAGGAGCAGGACGAGGACAATGAGAAAAACGCCAAGAAAAACAGGAAAAAGTTCGTGGAGCTCCTGCAGAAGACGCGCGAAGTTACCGCAAAGACAACGTACGAGTCTGCAGCGAAGATGCTGAAAAGCAATCCCGCCTGGGACGCAGTAGAGGAGGCCACCCGGAAGCAGTGCTTCGACATCTTCGTCGATCAGCTTAAGAAGCAGAGCGCCGCAAGGGGCGATGCCAGCGACGACGAGCCGTCCGAGGACGAGGACGACGACAGGCGAAGAAAAGAGCAGGCGAAGAAGCCGAAGAAAAAGGAGCGGGCCGAGGAGCCCGAGGAGCCCAAGAGGGGGAAGAAGAGCAAGCGGGACGACGACCGCTCGGAGGAGCCGCCGCCCAAGGCGCAGAAGAAGACGAAGAAGAAGTAGCAGGACTGGTCCTCCTCCAGCGCCTCCTCCTCCTCCTCCAGCTCCTCCTCCTCCTCCTCCAGCGCCTCCTCCTCCTCCTCCTCCTCCTCCTCGATCCTCCGCCTCGATCCTCCTCCTCCTCCTCCTCCTCCTCCTCCTCCTCGATCCTCGATCCTCGATCCTCGATCCTCCCGAGCGCGAGGCCGAGGCGCACGCCGCGGCGGAGGCGGCACGGCCCCAGGCTGGGCCCGGGGGGCCCTGGCCGCCGCGCCTCCGGCGCGCTGCCGCGGGCGGAGGGCCCCGCGCGAGGGCGGCGCCCGCGCAGGGGGGCCGAGCCCTCGGGGGGCGACGAGGGGGGGCAGAGGGCCCCCCGGGAGGTTCCAAGTCCCCGAGGTCCAACGTCCTACTCCTTCCTCCTCCTCCTCCTCCTCCTCCTCCTCCTCCTCCTCCTCCTCCTCCTCCTCCTCCTCCTCCTCCTCCTCCTCCTCCCCCTCCCCCTCCCCGTCCCCCTCCCCCTCCTTCTCCTGCTCCTCCTCCTCGTCGTCCTCCTCCTCCTCCTCGATCCTCCTCCTCCTCCTCCTCCTCCTCCTCCGTAGCCATTTCGGCTCAAGACGAGAATTCCTCCCCGTCCCGACTCCAGAGGCCCGAGGCCGAGGTGGAAGGGCAGCCCCTTCCACAGGTCTGGCTGCCTCGGCCCAGGGTAGCAACCATTCCTCACCGCCACTTGTTATGTCTTTTGTTGGTCGCAGCCGCAAACGGCCAGTCAGTCTCCCCCCCGCAATGTGAGGCTCCAAGCAGTGGACAAAAAAGGCTACTGCCAGACGCCGCACTGCTGGGGATGGACCTGGCAAGGAGCTGGTGGCCACACGCATTGTTCAGAATGTTGCAAGTCTTTCAAGTCTCAATCTCATCATTCCCGTGCTGGAGGTGACAAATATGAAGTGCATGATGCTGGAGGCAGCCGCCAGCAGCGGGATTTTCGCAACGGATGGTCACGTAGCCGCGGTGCACGAGGACACGAAGCTCAACCGCAGAAGGAAGGTGGCCCAAAGTCGTCTCTCGCCAGGGGTTACAGACCCAGCCAAGGACGACGTCGCCATTTGCATCCAGGCGGTCAATTTCTGTAAGAAGACGGTCGGGCAGGAGGGCAAGCAGTATTTGCAGGCTTGTGAAGACCTCCGCCAAGCAAAGAACAAGGCCCTCGACGGCAAGTCGCTGGACGCCAAGACCCAGTCCCTGGCGGACCAATTACAGCGACAACGGCGCCACTTGGAGTCTAAGAAAGCAGAAGTTGAACGTAACCTCATCAATCTCGACAAGGCTGCCGAGCAGTACGATACGTCTTTGGAATCGTACAAAGAGCGGCCCACCGAAATCGCACAGCTGGAGGCCCAGCACAGTGCGGCGGCAAAGGCAGCAGTGGCTGAGGCAGCAGCTCGCCTCAATGCCAACGACAAAGACAACGCCCTGCTCACCTTCGTGGACACGCGCTTCCCGCAGGGATTCCCGCCCCACATCAAGGCGGAGCCCGAGGCGGCCAACGCAAAGTTGGAGCAGGAGTGGCGCCAGCAGCAGCAGCCGCAGGTGCAGCAGCCTGCAGATCATCCAGTGTCAATGGAAGGAGCAGCACCCGCACCACCAGCTGCAGGAGGTGTCCAGGTGCCTATCCCCCCCAGACCAACCTGACGAAGGTCTGGGCGCCCCGCCGTCCGCCATGGTGGTGGCCGATGATCATGGCACGGCCCGCAAGCACGTCGCCGCGGGTGAGAGCCTGGCCCTCCCCACTCCCACGGGCATCTACGGCCTCAGCGAGGAGGGGGTCGCAGCGCAGGGCAGGCCCGCCAAGCGCCAGGCCAAGGCCAAGTCATGCCCCGCTGGCAATGCAGGCTCGGGTGAGGTAAAGCCGTCGCCTGGGTACCCTTCTCACGATTTGCATTTTCAATTGCAGTCGCTGGACTGGTATCGCGAAAATCTTGGGATCCAAAGAGGCGAAATCAGTCTAGGTTATCTGCTGCCAGGCAACTCGCCTCCAAGCGCAAGATCTGGCCAGGGAAACCGACCGGTGTGCTAACAGGGGATGGTTGGCAGTTTTGTCGCCTGCGGTTCTGAGTGCCAAAGGGTTCCCGCGCCAGGGTACTGGTGTACTGGCACGCAACGGGCTTGATTTTGGAATCCACAAAGTACCGATTCCAGAAGGTTTCCAGCAGTTTCGGGCTACACTTGTCTGCCATGAAGTCCCATGTTATCAGCCTTCCTGGTTCGGATCTATCTACTTGGCCGACTCCGTCGGCCTCAATGAGGACAACCTCACCGCGCTTGCCCAGGTGGCCCAAGCCGTCTCCAGCCAGCGCGTGCCGATGCTCATCGCTGGCGATTTCAATGTCAATCCTAGCAAAGTGATCCAAACGGAGTTCCCGACCAGGGCTGGGGTCCAGGTGATCACGCCAGATAACACAACATTATACACGAAGAAGTCGAAACCTACCATGGATTTCTTCATGGGGTCGTACTGCTTCGAGCACTTCCTGAAGCAGCCCGAAGATTTGACTGACTACCCGAGTAGTCCTCATAGGCCAGTCGTGATGCATATGGTGGTTGGGGCCCCGCATCCCATGCCCGTTCTGGAACAGCCTCAAAACATTCTTGTGGTTGCCCCCGCTGGACCTCGCAATTCCGGCCCACCCTGGTCCAGAAGTTTAGGGGCCTTGGAATTCCTGGAGGGCGTTCTTGAAGACCGTGATCGATATGTTGTCTTTGGGGACTCAGGACCGCCATTGCCGGTGCAGCCTGTTTCTTTGGGCGCTCTAGTCGCAGCTGTTGATGCTTCCTATGGCTACTTGGTGACCGACAGGCCCACAGCGCTCAGCATAATTACCGGCACCCCTTTGAAAAGCAAGAGACGCCGGGCTCAGGTGCCTACAGTTCGTCGGATCCCCGCCAGGGTTGTCGAGGCCAAGGACAAGGACAGGAGGGGTTGGAGAGACGCAGCAGCAACCTTCAGGTGGCTTCGTAATAAGGCCATCAACATCAGGAGGGGGATCGAGGAGAGGGATCTGGAGGAGCTCCAGCAGGCCCAAACTCGATCTTGCGACCATGCCGAGTGATTTTGAAGTTGTCGCAGAGTTTGAAGCTTTGCGAACATGTGTTCGTACGTGTATTCAGGCCGCGCTCCTGGGCGCCACCGCCAGGGGGCCAAATTTCGAGCTCTTAGCTACAGTGTTTAAGGACCTGGACTCTGATATTGAAAAAGCTCTGGGCCGTGAAATCACCAGGGGCCGAGCCGATGATCGTCAATTCTGGAAGCTCTGCGTTGAAGAAGTCATGGGGAAAGGAGTTGGATGGGCCCATCGTTGGAGTAGAAGCTCACGGCGTGGCAGCCATCTAGAGCGCGGAGCCCTGCCAGGTCCTGCTGGTCAGGCCGCCCGAGCGATATGTTGGAGGCCGAGCAGCAACGTTTAAGCAAGCTTTGGCGCGCCCGCCCTCGCGAGCCCGCACTTCTGCAAGCTGAGCTGCGAGGAGTCGACTTCGCAGATATTTCGGCCAATCAGCTACGTGCAGCCAGTTAGTGTTCCAGCAGCTCCACAGCAAGGACCTGGGGCGGGATCCACCCGAGGCCTTTCAGCCTCCTGGAGGACGCCCATGTGGATATCGTGTGTCGGCTCCTCCGAGCCATTGAAAGACTTGGTGCTTTCCCGACGCAGATCAGGGCCATCGTCACTGTCCTCGTCAAAAACACATGCCAGGCCCAAACCCAGGTCCCAGCTACAGGGGTATAGGTATGATGCCAGGGCCCTGGAGAGTCCGGGGCAAACATCGGCAACTCGAGTTTCGAGCTTGGGAACGAGCTCATAACCGTAGGTACCTAGCCCATCACATACGTGAAGGAGTTTTGGAAGTGGTTTTCGAGCAGGCAATGAAAGCAAAAGGGTATTTCTTGGGAAAGAAGAAAGTTTTCTCTGCCGCTGCTCTGTGGGATTTATCCAACTATGACGAATCTGTTGGCGGGGAATTCTAGTGGGACCGAGCCCAGGAGACTAATTTCTCGGACCCGCTCGCAGTAATTATCAGCAACCAGTACCAGGCGCCTAGGACTGTTGCCATTGGCGTTTCTGCGTTACCGGCTGGGTGCCCTGACAGAGGCATCGCGGCAGGCTGCGGGGCCGCCACTTATGTAGTTCAACAGTACTGCTTGCCACCCTTAGACATCTGGGTGACCCAGGACCCGCGCGTGCAGCCCACGATCTTCATCGACGCTTTCTTGTTGGCCAGTCACAACAGCAAGTCCAACATATTGATAGCAGACCTTGCCACGGCCTCAGCTAGTTTGCACCGGGCGATCGTTCCCACCAACTTAGGAGTTGATTTTACTGCGGGCGCCTGACTAAGGAATCCGGGAAGAAAAACTATCAAGGCCAGGAATGGGAAGTTAATAATCGGCTCCGCAGATTACGAGCCCTTCGCGCCGCAGGAGCAGACGCTGGGAATATTTGGAGCACTGGCCTTCAGCGGGCTGGTTATTTCGGGACCAACATTCTGGGTCTCACGGTTCAGGAACTCCAGGATGCGCAAAATCTGTTCCTGAAAGCTGCGGGGCATAAGTGTGCTACTCGGCCGCGTGCCTTGTCGCTTGCCGTTCTTGAAGACCCCGCCTGGACATCAGCTGTGGGGCCGTGAATTTATTGGAGTGCCCAAGATCCAAGGACATCCGAGTTCAGGCTTCCCGAACTTAGACAACTTGCTGCAAACATTCTGGAACGCCACATTCAGGATGGGGTAATATCAGAGGTCTCCTAGGTGCTGTCTGTTTAAGTTTACCCAGAGCTGGCTGGTCATGGGTCAGTCCCCATGGAGTACACGAGCAGGGAAGGCGAGGTCTACCCGCTCACCACCAGCCCGCCAGCTCTCATTCGTCGCATGCTCAAGGCGTCTTGGCAGGAGCAGCAGGCGGAGACTGCGGCAGCAAAGATGGGAGCGCCTGCAGTTGGCATGGCTCACGCTAAAGCAGCTCTCGCCGACAAACGACTTAGCAAACATGTTCGTAGCCTCCTCGCGTCGCACCTGGCCCCATCAGTTTTGACCAAATGTAGACTCATGGATGCGGGCTGCGACACGGACACGACTTGTATTTGTGGGCCCCATCAGACCACATATACCACAGGCTCCTGGAGTGCCCCAGTAGTGCTGAGCCTCGGGAAGAATACCTAGCTGAAGGTGATCTTGAAGACCTGAGAGACCCCCAGGCCTTGGCTTTGTGTGGTCGTGGCCCTGCTGGGGCCCAGCCTCCGCCCGTCCCGAGGCCCACTGGTCGTGGCCCTGCTGGGGCCCAGTTTTGGCCCCGAAATGACCTTTCGCCTTCGGAAGCCTTTGTTGGCGAAGTTTACGTTGACGGCAGTGTGGACAAGGACGGCCGCCCGTGGTTCCGCGCCCCAGGATGGGCTACGGTGGAAAGTGATGCCCACGGAGAAGTTGAGGCCTACCTTTGTGGGCCAGTAGGCAGTGCCCTCCCGCCCGCTTCTCCTGCGGCGGAGTTTCTAGCGTACCTTGCCTCCAGCCAGCTCAGAGGAGTGATTCAGGTTCTTTATTACTTCAAAGGTGTGGTGATTTTTCGCAACTCGGGCCAGCCCGCTGGTAGGAAAAAATACGTGCGATGGGCTGGGCTCTATGGCCAGGCTAGGTGAAGCCAGTTGCGCAGGAGGTTTTGAAGTTGTTAAAGTTAAAGCCCAACAGTATTTAGATTTCCTGGATCGCTGCTCTGACGAGCGGCGGCGCGCCCCGGGGAACGACGCAGCAGACTGAATTGCCAAACTAGCTGCTTCGCGCCTCCCCCAGCCCTCGGAAGGAGAGAGAGGTGCCCGGCAGCAGCTCGAACAGATAATAACGTTTCCTTCGGTGTATGCCGAAGGCTCTTGCGCCGTGGCCTTCAGTTGCCCCGGGGTTTGGGGGGGGGGGGGGGCCTCGATGGCCCAGGCAAGGCAACGAACCCGTATGTAGGAGCTCGATCGGTCGCGGAAGTGTGGCAAATCAGAGCGAACTCGGGGGGGGGGGGGGGTCCTCTTCGAGCCATGGGGCCGCGGCGGCCCCCCCCTCCTCGGCCCCTTCGTGGGGCCCGTGCTCGTGCCCATATTGGGCATGAGTGGACTTGACAGAAAACGCGTTGGCTCTGCTGTCTCTGCCACTCGCGATGCATGTCAGATAAAGTCAAACTTTCCCGCGCCAAGGAGTCGCGCCCTGGCAATGCAGCTCGGCTGGCCAAACTTATCGAGCAGCCGAGTGGCCACGAGCTTGCAGTTTTTGACAGAATGGAATATGGAAGCTGTATTGTCGCTTGTCAGTTGTGCGGCAAGTATTCTGAGTGCACCGTTAAGAGCCTCCAGAAGAGTTGCCCGCCCGGGAATTCACTTCTACATTTTCAGACGGCGCCCGCGCGCGCCAAGCCGAGGGGAGACGCTCAAGGGCCTCCAAGACTAGCCCAATTGTCTTCTACCCTCCTATCCCGATTGATGAAATTGCTGCCCAGGTTGCCCAGGCGCAGACAGGCCCACGCCAGGGATGAGGCTTGCCCACCGTCCTGGCGTTCTCTACACCAGGGGTGGGCAGTGCCGAGTCGTCCTGGCGTCGCCTTAATTTTGTGTGCTTGTGCGTGTGTGCGCGCGCGCTCCCCGCGCGTGTCAGGCACCCCGACTCAGGGGTGGGGGGATTGTTTCACTTCTATCTTCTGCGGCACTGGCCGCAGCTACGACTAGGCCCGATGCAGGTTCGATCTGGGTTTTGTTTCTCGCTCCGACTGGCGGTGCTGGTGTCTCGCAGAGTGCTCGTACGTGTGTGCGTGCGTGCGTTGTCCTGCACGCGTGTCAGGCACCCCGCCTCAGGGGGAAGGGGCGCTGCACGTTTCTTCTGCGGCACAGGGCTGCAGCTCTGCCTAAGCCCGCAGCAGGTTTCTTTCTGGGGTATGATTTTTCGTCCTGGTTGACGGCGCTGGTTACGTAGCCAGCCCTAGAACCCGAGCTTTGGGGTTCCGTCAGCCAGGCGACTACCCCACAGGGTTTTGAGCACGGGGGTGGACCTGGGTTGCCAGTCTGCCACGACAGTGGCTCTGCCCTACCCCTCCCCCCCCCACGATCGTGGGCCGTGGAGGTATGGTGCTGCTGCGGCTTGGTGTGCAAGGCCACACCAGGCCCCAGCACCGCATTCAGCGTCGGCAGCGCACTGCCGTCTCAGCGGCACCCATGGCCGCTGTGGAGAACGATTGGTGGCCCAGTGCCACGAGGTTTCGGGTTAGGGTCGGGTCGGCCAACCCTTCGCCTCCCCATTAGCCAAGTGATGGTCCTCCTCCTCCTCATCCTCCTACTCCCTCCCGTCGCCTCCCGTCCCAGAAATCTAGCGTATCGTTAAGTCGGGCGTGCCCCCCTACAGGGGGATCGTCGACGAAATACAAAGCATACCCAACAAATCGTCCAAAATGGTCAGAACAGATTCCAAAAATAATCCCCAGACTATTTTTGAACTACTTTTGAGTTTTCCCCCTGTAGAGGGACAGGCCCGACTTAAGCGAATCGACCAGACTCCAGGCGGATGTTTTTTCGCAATTTTAGGCCTCCGGGGGCCCTCGCCGGGCCCAGGGACCGCGTGAACAAACGGCTCAGGATGAAACGCCGGTCCTGGGGAAGGGGTCGAGACTTCCGGGGACCGCGTATGGAGAAAAACACGACATCGGATCTCTGGGGTCAGAGGAGGACACGGTACTGATACCGCTGCCCTTCGCCCGTTTTCCTTCTTTTCGGCCTCCTCGGAGGCCCTCGTTGCCACCGCTGGATTCGCTTCGAAGTCCTAGTCAGAACGCACCCCGGGAGAGGTCCGGGGAGTAGCGGCATCGGTATTTCTGGGTTTCCCCAAATGGCCCTGGGATGCTCCAGGGGGAAAGCTTTCGGGCGGGTGATAAAGGCATGGGCCTCCGAGCGATTGATGAGCTTCCTGACTCGTTTTTGCTAAAGAATATAAGCACCAGGCCGACAAAAGCACGGGGAACTGGACGTCCGACCGAGGGGCAGAGACCGTCTGTGTCTTCGGATGGGGGCTTCGGAACTCTTCCGGAAGACCAGAGTGCCGTTCGAGACTTCCTCGGGCGGGTGGTAATGGGGGGGGACCTACATGGGCGGTGGAGACATGGGCCCTGAAGGGACCCTGAAGGGGCCCTCTCGGAGCCAGATCAGGGGCCCATAAGGGGCCCTCAAGGGCCCCTTTAGAGGTTTTTTTTTTCTTCACCCCTCATGTAAGTCACCCCCCATTGCCATCCGCCCGAAGCTCTGGGGCGGATGGCCCCGGGATGCTCCAGAGGGGCAGCTCACACACCTCGAGTCGGGGACCGACTGCAGAAGTGATTTGCCCCAAACTTGATCTTCTCGTCGAGCCATACGTAGGGTGTTCGCAGATCTACGAACATTCCTAAGAACGCAGGTCTCGTGGATTCGACGAACGAATCAAATCTGGGGTAAATCAATGCTGTAGTCGCTGCCCTACAGTCACCCCGCGTAGTAAGGATGGGCGACTTTCCAAGGCTACCTCTGCATCCTTGCCCCTTCGGCCCATCCTTGGCGACTTTCGCTGGCCAGCCTCGTCCAAAAATCGTTAACGTGGCCCTCCAAGGCCCTTGCATCCTTATCGCGCATCCTTATTATACGGGTTGACTGTACACGCCGGTCGTTGAAAGTAGGTGTTTCTGGATTCCCAGATCCCAGTCTACTTCAAGCGCCTTCCCACTTCAAGAATCGGCGCGCTTTTGCTGTGTTTTGTTATTTCCTGGGGGGCCTGGGCCCAGTCCACTTGATCCGCCTTCCTACTTCATGTTTCTACCTACTACTTCCGACCGGCGTGTAACGTGGCCCTCCAAGGCCCTTGCATCCTTGTCGCGCATCCTTATTATGCGGGTTGGCTGTATTCGAAACCCACCAGGATCCCCGGCAGAGCTCCAGGAGGGCCGCCAGCGGCCCCCAGACCCTCTCCCGGGCCTATAGCGAGGGCCCCTCTCGGTCCCACGCGCGTCCGCCTCCCCAAACGAAAGGACTCAGCCCAGCCTTCCCCCCCACCCATTGGAGGTCGCGTACACGTCGGTCCTTGAAAGTAAGTACACATTGTTCATTTCTAGTTCTTCGAGAGTTCTTTCATTTTGGGGGGGGCCAAGATCCTGTCATTTCTAATTGTTCTATCCTGGGCCTCTTCGTGGCCACTAGGGACAAGGAACAGCTAGAAACGAGCACAATTAGAAATGAGCACGACTAGACATGAACGACGTGTGTTTTTAGATTCTCAGGCCCCAATCTACTTCAAGCGCCTTCCAAGAATCGGTATGTTTTGTGTGTTTATAGTCATT
The DNA here is from genome assembly GCA_963575745.1 of Prorocentrum cordatum. Taxonomy (NCBI): domain Eukaryota; class Dinophyceae; order Prorocentrales; family Prorocentraceae; genus Prorocentrum; species Prorocentrum cordatum. The sequence continues at coordinate 89,338 of CAUYUJ010015944.1, forward strand.
CTCTAGGAGGGCCCGACCCCAATCTACTTTATCCGCCTTCCTGCTTCATGCTTCTACCGACTCCTTCAGACCGGCGTGTAGCGAGGTGGCGAGAAATGGTGGGAGGGGCAGCGAGGGCCGCAGGAACGGGGCCTCTTTGGGGCCCCGAGGGGGGCCCTCCAGGGCCTCAACGGGGGCCTCCAGGGCCCGAAAAGGACACCTTTCTTATCCGGCCAGCCACAGCTGGGGGAGCCGTGGTCCTTACCCCCCTGGGGGACCCATCGATTTCGACACCCCTCTCGAGAGATCGTCGATGCGATGGGTTCCCCCAGGGGGGTAAGGACCACGGCTCCCCCAGTTATGGCTGGTCGGTTCTCCCCCCCTGTCTATCGCCCACCCGTTTGCCCGCGACCAGCCCACCCACGAGCGGGCATGACATAATACAAAGTCACCCGGTTGAAGCCTCGCCGTGGGCAGTGACCCTCGGCGCCCCTGGCTCGGCGCGTGTACTGCTCCCCCCCCCCATGGCCTCTGCCCCCGCCGTCGCCCCCGAGACTGCCGCTCCGATTTGGCGCCGGGCGTGCCCACTCCCGGGGTTTTTGTCCGCCTCCTCAGCCCCTGGCCTCCTCCCGCCGATCGAGGGTCGGGGAGCATCGAGGAGGAGGAGGAGGAGGAGGAGGAGAAGGAGGAGGAGGAGGATCGAGGAGAGGACAAGGCGAAGGACGATGGAGGAGGAGGAGGAGGAGGAGGAGGAGGAGGAGGAGGAGGAGGAGGAGGAGGAACGAGATCGATAATCGAGGACCAAGTACCGAGGATCGAGAAGGAGGATGATAAAGGATCGAGGATCGGGGGCCGAGGAACGGGTTGAGCATGAAAAGTAGGAGGAGAAGGAGGGTGCGGACCGAGTGCGGACCGAGAATGAGGAGGAGGACCGAGAATGAGGAGGAGGAGGCGGAGGAGGCGGAGGAGGAACTCGAGGAGGAGGAGGAGGAGGAGGAGGAGGAGAAGGATGAGGAGGACCGAGGATCTCGAGGATGGGGGCTCGAGGATCGAGGTCTGCGGACGCTGCTGTCCCTGCTTTTTTGAAGGGGGGGGACCTTTGGAGGCTTCCAGAGACCTCCAGGGATCCGCCTCTCCTCCTGGCCAGGGTCAATTTCGGTCCGACCGACCCGATTCGACACAGTCTCCGGCTGGCGCCCGTCCCGATTCGATGGCGGGGTGCTGACGATCAGACGCTGCCCGAGGCCTGCGTGCCGCTGTGGTGCATCCTGGCGTGGCCGATCCGATTCGACTCGGGATCCGTGCCGACAGAGCCCGATCCGAAGCGCGTGTCGATTCCTTCTGACGTTAAGTCGGGCATGGGGCGTATTATTATTATTATTATCATCATTATTATTATTATTATTATTATTATTAGTATTATTATTATTAGTATTATCATTACTATTATTCTTATTATTATTATCATCATCATTATTATTATGATTATTATTATGATTATGTTTTGGATGTTGCTTGACCATGTCCTAAAATTCGTCCAGAATCCTCCTGTGTAGGAGGACACGCCCGACCTAAATCTGACGTCCCGATTCGACGCTGACCGATCCTGCCTCCAGGAGCCTCGGGAGACTTCCAGGGGGTCCTCTGGGGAGACCAGAGGGTAGCGAGACGCCGCTGCTCCCCGGACCCCTCCTGGGGTGCGATCGGACCCGCATTCCGGGGCGAATCCAGCGGTGGCGGCGAGGGCCTCTCTGGAGGCCCCCCAAAACAGGGGAGCACGAGCAAGGGGCAGCGGCATGGTGTACCTCCTCCTCCTCTGGATCCCCCATGGATGGTCGGGTCTGCTCGCGCCGCTCCCGAGTCCTGTCACTTCGCGTCGGCCTCCTCTCCCGTCGGCAGACGGAGGGGCCGTCGCCGCGCGGCACGGGGCGGGGGAGCCGAGGGGTCGAGGGGGCGCGAGTGACGTCAGCTCTTTGCGTCGTCGTCGTCGTCGTCGATGGATTGATCGCGAGGAGGTAGGACTTGTGGGGAGGGGAAGGGAGGGTGGGGGAGGAGAGGGGAGTGAGGAGCGAAAGTGACCGGGCGAGAGAAGGGAGGGACGGGAATGCAGAGACGAGAGGGGAGGGGAGCGCGGGAGGGACATACGGAGAAGGGGCGGAGGGAACATGCAGGAGTGCAACATGGGAGCGGGGGAGGGATACAGAAGGGAAGAAAGAGATGGAGGAAGGGAGGAAGAGTACGTAAAACGTACTTGTAATGACGAGGATGATAATGAAGATGCGAGGGAAAACAGAGGAGGAAGTGAATGAGGAGCAGGAGCAGGAACCCCAGGAGGCCAAGGGGGCAGTAGGGGAGGAACACGAACAGGAGCATGAGCCGGGTTGATGACGAGGAGGCTGATAAATACTTAACTTTGACTAAGCAAGAGGGGAAGGAAGGGATGAGGTGGCCGAGGAGGCAAAGGAGCAGGCAGAGGTGGAGTACGAGACGACGAGTAACAGAGCACATGTTCGCGGCATTACTAGCGCCAGCATCAGCGACAGAAGCATGAAGAGGACTCCGAGCATGATGAGGAAGCAAGCACGTGAGAGGGAGCTTCATCAGCATACTCATCATATCGCTTCTCTCCCGAAACCACAGCAATGCGCTGGAACATTAAACGCTTGTCTCTTCTAGCGACTCAGAACGGTTTGAGAGAGCATCTGGGCGAACATCATCCTGAGACCCAGCGCGCGAGAAAGTGAGACTTCCCGTCGCGCCTCGTGACACCGTTGCTGGTGAATATGGGGAACCCGGTGCCGAAACCTTGTGCCGAATCCCAAACTGGTGTTCTCGCCTGGGAGGTCCCCGCAAGATTGGCTCCGAGATCCCCCCAAGAAGGCCCAAGCTGAGAAGGAAGAGGGTATGAAGACGGGGGGGGTGCAGGTGGGCGACCCGACCAAAAGAGCGGCAGAGGGGGGAGAGGAGGCAGGAGGAGGGAGGAGAACAAGGGGGGAAGAGGAGGAAGATGAGGACGCGGGAGGATGATAAGGGAGGAGGAGGAGATTAAGGATGAGGAGGGGGAGGAGGAGAAGAAGTAGGGTGGAGGATGGAGGCATCTTGAGGGACCCCTTTTAGGAGGCATCTTGAGACGACCCCCAGGAGGCATCTTGAGACGCCCCTCAGCAGGCATCTGGAGATGATGAGAGGCCCCTTTGGAGACATCTTGGGAGGCCCACTGCGAGGCATTTTTGGAGGATCCTGTGCGGCTCCCTCGGAGGCATGTGCATGTTCGTTGAAAGCACGTGCTACTGTCCCGCGCGGAAGGCTCCCCCCGCGTCCAAAGAGGCTCCCGGGACGGCCCCGGAGAGGCGCGAGAGGCTCCCAAGCAGCGCCCAAGATACCCAATTTGTTCACGCTAGGTGATCGTTTTTTTTTTCATTGATTTGCCGATCGGCGCCGGCCCTCTTAACCCCCCCTTCCCCTCCCACATGGAGTAGATCTTGGCTGTTTCTGGGCGCCTGCTTCGAGCAGGTGGAGTCTCCTCCACAGGACGCACTACTGCAAACAGTCGCACTAAGCAGAGGTCCGGAGCCAGACCCCCCCATCTCCCTCCCCCGCCTCCGCCCGACGTCGAAACGCCGAATACGACAACGTTCACTGGGATGGGGGCCGTACCAAGCTGACCCGCAAACGGATGCAGAACGTCCCAAGAGGGCCACAGAACACCCCAAGTGAGTTCCAGGGCGTTCCAAGTGGGCTCTTAGAGAGGTCCCAGCTGACCGAAGAGGGCTTCCAGACAGCCCTCGAGAGCTCCGATGTTGCCGGTTATGGTCCCAATACGTCTAAAGAGGCTCTCAAGATGGTCCCAGAGAGCGACAGCACCTTGCGGCAAGTCCTGCCGCTGCGCCAGCCCAGCACTTAGCGTGGCGGCTGTTTGAATGATGGTGGTGGCGGTGATGATGGTAATGATGATGGTGGTGGTAATGGTGATGATGATTATGATGGTGTTGTCGCTGGTGATGGTGATGGTCACTTTGACGATCATGGTAATGAAGATGATACTGGTGATGATGATGATGATGATGATGATGATGATGATGATGATGATGATGATGATGATGATGATGACGATGTTGATGATAATGATGCTGATGCTCATGATGATGGTGGTGGTCATTATGATGTTGATGCTGATGTTGATGGCGATGATCAGTCTGATGATCATGGTGATGACGATGGTGAAGATGTTGATGCTGAAGCTGATGATGATGATGATGATGATTATGATGGTGCTGATGAGTATGATGATGACGATGGTGATGATGTTGATGGTGGTGGCGGTGGTGATGATTATGAGTTTTGCGATGGTGATGATGAGCTTGATGCGATGAGGGTGCTGGTGTTCATGATGTTCATTGCGATGGCGATGAGGATGATTACGATGATGCTGCTGATGATATTGATGACGGTGATGGTGGTTGCGACGGTGTTGATGATGGTGACGGTTGTGATGGTGATGATGTTTGTGATGGTGATGTATACGGATATGGAGATTGTTGCAGTGATGGTGTTGATGTTGATGGTGATGGTGTTGGTGGTGATGAGGATGAAGTTGATGATGGAGATGGCAGTCACGCTTGTTATGATGGTGATGGTAACAAGACTATTTTTGCTGATGATGCTGATGATGCTGATGATGATGCGAATGGTGGTGATGATGCTGACTTTAATATTGCTGCTTTTAATGAGACAGATGAGGATGCTGATGGCGATGATGAGAATGAACATGATGCACCTGATGAATGTGATGAATCTGATGGTCATGATGTTGATGCCGACGGCGATGATACTGATGAGGACGATGATGATGATGATGATGATGATGATGATGATGATGATGGTGGTGGTGATGATGATGCTGACGATGATGGTGCCGATGATGCTGCTGCTGCTGATGATGATGATGGTTGTGGTGATGATGATGCCGCTGATGATGATGATGATGATGATGATGATGATGATGATGATGATGATGATGATGATGATTATGACGATGATGCTAATGTTGATGATGAGGAGGATGATTGTGATGACGGCGACGACGATGATGAGGAGGATCATAAGGAAGAGGAGTGCTGGAGGATCATCCTCCCGCTCCGCCCCCGTCCTCCTCCTCCGAAGACTTCGCCTTCCTTTTCCGAAAACCATCCGGAAACTTCCCCCTCCCCTGAAAACCTCCCCCTCCTCCGAAAACCTGCCCCTCCGCCGATCACCTCCAGTCCTCCCAGGGCTGCACCTCCACTGAAAACCTCCCCCTCTCGAGGAGTGAGGAGGAGGAGGAGGAGGAGGAGGAGGAGGAGGAGGAGGAGGAGGGAGGGAGAGGAGGCGGAGGAGGAGGAGAAGGAGGAGGAGGTGGAGGATCAGGGGCCGCATCCTTTAACTCCGGAGTTAAATATTTCCAAGCCTTTCAGTCTGGAGTTAAAGATTTGGAGCACTGGATTCTCGGGCCTACTGGGGCAGATGAGGGGGGATGGGAAGAGGGGGAGAGACGAGGGGGAGGGGGCGAGAGGGACGTGGAGCAACCATAGCAGCACAGGAGGAGGGGGAGTAGAAGAAGGAGGCGTTTCCCGCGGAAGGCGTGCGCCG